>PVJL010007340.1:0-79505 GCA_004026885.1 Lyroderma lyra | reverse complement strand
TATCAAGAATGTAAATGCAAAAATCCTTAACAAAATACTAGTTAACTGAATCCAACAATATTTAAAAGGATAGTATTAACGAGTAGAGTTTATTCCAGGAATTCAGTGTGAAGTTAATATTAAAAAGTCAATGTGTTTGGGGACGAGTGGGTTAGGGAGGGGAGAAAGGGGAGGGGGTGGGAGAGGAGGGGGGGAAGCTGAATATAAGGTGATGGAAAGAGAAGTCACATTAGGTGGTGAACTTATACATCAAGTTGACAATGCACTGTAGTATTGTATGCCTGAAACCTATGTAATCCTTGCTAACAGATGTCACCCCAATAAGTCTAACAATAAAAATGAATTAAAAAAAAAGTCAATGTGGGAGTTCCCTGATGGTGTAGTGGCTTAAGGCTTTGGCGCTGGCGCTGTCAGTGCTGCAGCCTGGGTTCGATTCCCAGCCAGGGAGCTACCCACATACCAAAAAGCAAAAAAAAAAAAAAAAAAAAAAAAGTCAATGTGTCCATCAATTTCACACCTATGTAGGTATTGCTAGTTGAATACTTGCAATGACCAGGCTAGAACTTGATGAAGAGTCTAGTAAGTTTCAGTAAATTCTAGTGAATTTTAGCCTTTCACATGGTGGCTACCATATCCCACTCCCAGCCCCACAGCAGGCAGCTGAGAGAAGAGACAGGGGCCCACACAATTCTTGTGCAGCTTTCTGGAGCCAGAGTGGGCAATAAGGACCTTGTCATCCATATATCAAGATTGTGTGCTGATTGATACTTTTTTTTTTTTTTTTTTTTTTTTTGGTATGTGGGTAGCTCCCTGACTGGGAATCGAACCCAGGCCGCAGCGCTAACAGCGCCAGCGCTGAAGCCCTAAGCCGCTACACCATCAGGGAACTCCCCTGATTGATACTTTTGATTGCTGAGGTACCAGCATAGCCTGGCCATTGTTTCACCTCTCATGGGCTTAGGTGGCTTACACATCGTCTAAAGAGATACCATTTTCCTTTGCAAGCCAGACATTTAAGAAAGTCTTTGTTAGATCACTGGCTGACTGCAAAGATAAAAGAACAAAAACTTCAGTGATCACACACCACAAGGAATATATGTTTTACAAAAATAGTTGGAAAAAGTCACAAATATGGCTCCAGTCCTCAATAAGCAAGATTTCACAATCCCTTGAGTGGGAGACTTAGATTTCCAGAGTTACAACATGATGTTCAATATGTCCAGTCCTCAATATAGACATTACAGGAAATAGAAAAGTATAACCCAATCACAGGAAAAAAATAATTTGACAGAAACCACCCCTGAGGAAACCAAGACATTGAATTATTAAGTTAAAGCAACTGTCTTAAATATGTTAAATGAGCTAAAGCAAGCTTGTCCAACCTGCGGCCCAGGACAATTTTGAATGCAGCCCAACAGAAATTTGTGAACTTTCTTAAAACATTATGAAAATTATGCATAGACCTTTTTTTTAGTTCATCAGCTATTGTTAGTGTTAGTGTATTTTATGTGTGGCCCAAGACAATTCTTCCAATGTGGCCCAGGAAAGCCAAAAGTTTGAACACCCTGAAAAGGAAACTGTGGGCAAAGAACTAAAGGAAATCGTGAAAATTATAACAAATGAGAATGTCAGTAAAGAGACAGAAATTATAAAAAAGAACCAAATTCTGGATCTGTAAAGTAAAATAGCCTAAATGAAAAAAAATCACTAAATGTATTCAACATCAAATTTGAGCACACAGAAGAAAGGATCAATGAAGTTAAAGATCAGACTATTGAAATTTATTCAGTATGAGGAGATGAAAGAAAAAAGAATGAAGAAAAACGAACAGAGCCTGAGAGTCTTGTGGGACACTATGAAACATACCAAAATAGGTATTATAGGGAGTTCCCTGGTGGTGTAGTGGCTTAAGGTTTCAGCGCTGGCGCTGTCAACGCTGTGGCCTAGGTTCGATTTCCAACTAGGGAACTACCCACATACCAAAAAAAACAAAAACAAAAACAAAAACAAAAAAAACAAAAACAAAATAGGCATTATAGAAGTCTCAGAAAAAAGAGTCCAAGGGGAAGGGAAACATAAAGGCACAGAAAAATATTTGAGAAAATGATGATTTAAACTTCCCAAATCTGAGGAAAGACATGAACATACACATCCAAGGAGCTCCATAAAGTCAAAGAGATCTACACCAACACACATTATAGTCAAATCATCAAAACCAAAAGAAAGACAGAATTTTGAAAGCATCAAAAAAGAAGTGACTCATCATATACAAAAAAGCCTCAGTGTTAACAGCAAATTTCTCTTTGGAAGCCATGGAGGCCAGAAGGCAATGGGACAACATATTTTAAATCCTGAAAGAAAAAATTATCAACCAATAATTCTATATCTGGCAAAACTTTCCTTCATGAATGAAAGAGAAATTAAAACATTTCCAAGTAAACAAAATTGAGGGAGTTCATTAGACCTGCCCAACAAGAATTGCTAAAGGGAGTCATTCAGGCTGAAATGAAAGTACACTAGATGGTCACTCAAAGCCATGAGAAAAAAATAAGGAATACTGATAAAGGTAACTATGTAGGTAAATATAAAATACAGTATTATTATACTTTGTTATGGTTTGTAGCTTTTTTATTTTAATAGGCATATGTATAAGACAATAACTACAAACCTATGTTAATGGGAATACAATGTATAAAGATGTAACCTATGACAATAGTAATAGAAAGAGGGAAGGATAGAGAGGTACAGGAACACAGTGTATACTATTGAAACTAAGTTGATATTATTCAAAGTAGGATTTTATAAGTTTAAGAAGTTAATTTTAACCACTATGAAAATAATTTTTAAATATACAGAAAAGAAGATAAGGGAGTTAAAATGATATACTACAAAAAATCAACTGTTTTTACTTCTTTGTTATTAATAAGAGAATTGCAGTAATCACCCTTTTATTGGCTCTTATGTTCATCTTGACAGATGATTTAGGGTTGGTAACCAAAATAAGAATTACTAGGTCTTAAAGTATCACATGTTTAGTTTTATTTGGAATTGCCAAGGTCCCACCACCATAGAGGCCAACAGTTGATGCTATCAGGTTTAGTAATTTGTGTCAACCTAATGGACATGAAATGATATTTCATGTTTTTTAACTTAAATTTCTCTGGTTATAAGTGAGTTTGAGTATTTCATATGGGTGTTAGCTATTTAGGTTTCCTCTTTTGTAAATTACCTGTTGGTATCCTTTGCCTATTTTTAGAATTTGGGCCATTCACATTTTTTTCTTGCTTTGTTGAGAGTTCTTTGTGTATTTTAGATCCTTATATATGACAGAGGTACCATTATAAATCAGTGATAAAAAAATTGGTTCTTTTAGTCTGTGGTTTGTTTTATTTTATGGTAACTTATGCATACATAATTTAAAATTTTTAATGTTATCAGATTTATCAAATTTTTGAGTTTGTGTTTTTTGTGAATTATCTTCCTTATTCTAATGTTAGGAAGATAATTTGTACTTTATTTTAAAATGTTGGCGTTTTGTTTTACATGATGTGAAATAAGGAACACATTTTATCTATTTCCATGCTTAAAGCCAATAAATAGTCCAGCATCATTTATTGAAAAACTTTACCTTTTGTCACTGGTTTGTAATGCTAACTCTGTGATAAACACAGGTTCAATATATGATGTATACTTGGGTCTGTTTTTAGGCTTTTTGGTTTACTTGTTTATCTGTGTTCTAATAACCTACTATTTTGATTACTATACTCTATAGTATGTATATCATAAAGACAATCTTCCCTTAATATTCTTTTTTTTTTAAATCTTCTTGTTCTTTTGAATATTGAGACAGTTTAAAATTCTTCCCATGATGTGGATATATCTATTCTCCCCTGTAGGTCTATTTGTTTTTGTGACTTGCCTATTTACCACATTTCTCTCCTTTTTGGGGGGGTCTTAGTGATCTATGAGATCTCTTCATATATGAAGTATTCTTTGTTACGTTACATATATATTTTTTAGGTTTTGTTTTTGTTTTTGTTTTTTTCTTTTTGGTATGTGGGTAGCTCCCTGACTGGGAATCGAACCCAGGCCGCAGCGCTGACAGTGCCAGCGCCGAAGCCTTAAGCCACTACACCATCAGGGAACTCCCCTATTTTTTAGTTTTTGCCTTTAAGTTTTGCTATGATTTTTAATGTACAAATTTAGTATATTATAATCTTTTGTTTTCTGTGTTTTGATTAGTGCTTAGAAAGTATTTTCTTACTCTGAGATAATGGGAATATTTGCTTCTCTTCTCTTCTGGTATATCTGTCTTTTAATATTTCCTTTAAATCCTAATCCATTTGGAATTGCCTCTCACTTTTCTGGTTGTATCTTCTTAGCTTTCTTTTCTGAACAATTAAATGTTTGAATTGCTCAAAAAAAAAGAAAAGAAAAGAAAACATAGGGAAGACCTTCATAACATTGGATTTGGCAATGATTTCTTGGATACAACTCCAAAAGCACAGAAAACAGTAAAAAATAGATAAACTGAACTTTATAAAAAAATAAAAGCTTTTTTGCACTAATGCACACTATAAAGTGAAAAGACAAGCAGCAGAAGAAAATATATTTGTAAATCATATATCTGATAATATATAGAATATTTAAAGAAGAAAAACAACACAAATTTAAAAATGGGCAAAGGACTTGAAGAGACATTTCTCCAAAGAAGATATACAAATGGCTAATAATCACATGAAAAGATGCTCAACATCTTTTGTCATTAAAGAAATGCATCAAAACCACCATGAAATGCCACTTCACAGACTTCACACTTCATAAATTTTGGTTATTATTTTTAAAATAGGAAAATAAGTGTTGCCAAGGATGTGGAGAAATTGAAACTGTCGTGCATTGCTAATAGGAATGTAAAAATGGCACAGCTGCTGTGGAAAACAGTTTGGTAGTTCTTCAGAAAGTTAAACATAGAATTACAATATACTCCAACAATTTTACTCCTGGTATACCAATGTTCATTGTAGCATTATTTACAAGAGTCCAGAGGTGGAGACAATCTAAGTGTCCATCAATAGATAAATGGATAAACCACATGTGGTGTGTGTGTGTGTGTGTGTGTGTGTGTGTGTATTAGAATATTCTTCAGCCATAAAAAAGAATGAAATTTTAATACATGGTACTTTGAAATTCCTGTGTAAGTGAAAGAAGCCATTCACAAAACACCACATAAGATATCATTCCATTTGTATGAAATGTTCAAAACAGGCAAATTTATACAAACAGAAAGTAGATTAGTGATTGCCAGAGAGTAGGTCAAGAGGGAATACCAAGTGATTGTTAATGGGTATGAAGCTTCTATTTGCAGTGATAAAAGTGTTCTAAAATTATACCGGGGTGATGGTCACAGAATTCTGTAAATATATTAAAAATAATTGAATTTTATGCTTTTAAAGAGTAAATTTTATAGCATGTACATTATATATCAATAAAGTTGTTATTAAAAATTAATCAGGGCATTTCACCATATTAACAGAATAAAAGGGAAAACCCATATAATTATGCCATAGACACAAAAAAAGCTGCTGGAAAGATTCACACTCTTTCATGATTCATAAATTCTCAGAAAACTAGAAATAGTAAGGAACTTCCTCAAACAAATAAAAGGGCATCTATGAAAAACATATAGTTGATATTCACACTTTATGGTGAAAGACTGAATTGCTCACCTATACGACTATGCACAGGAAAATGATGCCCATTTTCACAACTTCTATTCAACACTGTACTGGAGACCCTAGCCAGTGCAATAATATAAGAAAAAGAAAAGGCATAAAGATTAGAAAGAAATAAAATTGCCCTTATTCATACAGTATATAATTATTTACATAGAAAATCCTAGGGAGTCCACAAAACAATTTCTAGAATTAATAAGTGAATTTATCAAAGTCACAGGATATGAGGTTGTTATATTCAAATCAATTGAATTCTTATGTACTACCAGCAAACAATTGTTAAAAAAAATCCATTTACAATAGCACCAAAAAACATACAATACTTAGGAAAAAATCTAACATAAAGTGTCCACAATTTCAATGCTTAAAACTACAAAATGCTGCTGAGAGAAACTGAAGTAGACTTAATACAGAAATATACCATGTTTATGGATTGGAAGACTCAATACTGTCAAGATGTCAGTTGTCCCCAAATTGATCCAAATTGATCTATGAAGTCAACACAACCCCAATAAAAATTCTAACAGGCTTCCCCCCCCCGCCCGAAAATGACAAGCTGATAATAACATTTACATGGAAATGCAGAAGACCTAGAGTATCAATTTTTAAAAAGAAGTATCACTTCTTGGCCTTTGGCTAAGTTCAAGTGTAATATCTACTATTATCTGATAAGCTCTCTACCAAGGATAATATAGTATAATAAATGGGTTTTTGGAACAGGGAGATAGAATAGGAGGTTGTTTCATCTGCTTCACTCCTTGATTTAGTATTGCAGTATTTCCAGGAATGATGCACAGAAAAAGAGGATAAAAAAAGGACAAAGTTGGAGGTATTACCCTACCTGATTTCAAGACTTATTATACACTTACAGGAATCAAGACAGTTTGATACAGGTAAAAAGATAGATATACGGAATAGAACAGAGTTCAGATAAAAACCCACCCATATATGGTTAACTGATTTTTTACAAAGTGCCAAGGCAATTCAATAAGAGAAACACAAGTCTTTCTGGCAAACAGTGCTTGATCAAATGGATTCCATGAGGGAGAAAATAAAAAAAAGAACATTGACTCTTAATTCATAGCATACACAAAAATCAACTTAAAATAGACCACAGACTTACATGTAAAAATCTAGAATTATAATTTCTAGAAAAATACAGGGAAAAATCTTTTGGGGCAGGCAACAGAGATAGAATACAAAAAGGCTGTCACATAAAAGAAGAGGTTGATCAATTAGACTTCATCTAAATTAAAAAGTTTTGCTTTTCAAAAGATACTATTTGAAAAAAAAAAGATACTATTTGAAAAAATAAAAGCCAAATCATACACTGGAATAAAGCATTTGGAAATCATATATTCGATAAAGGATTTATATTCAGAATATATGGGGTAGAATGATTAGAGGAAGGAGGGAGGATCGGTAGGGAGGGATTAAAAAAGGGCATAAAGACACTTTTGGGGATGATGGAAATGTGACTGTGGGGATGGTTTCACAATGTATACTTAAGTCAAACTCATCAAGTTATATACTTTAAATTGTGTAATGTATTGTACATCAATTATACCTCAAAGTAGTAAAATAAAAATGCACATACATACTAAGGAATTTTGCTTTTTTAAGTATACTTAAGTATACTTAAGTTTACTTAAGTATAGATTTTGAATGATTCATATCTATACAAATAAATGTACTTTTTGCTTTGAAGGACATTTAAAATACTGTATATTAGACATTGTGGAAATAAGCCATAACTTGTCTTATCAGTCAGTTCTTTTAAGGAACATCTAAGCTAGTTCTACTGCATATTATATTTAACTGAGTATCCATCTATCTATCTACCTATCATCTATCTCTCATCTATCTTTGTGCATGCAGAGGATAAACACTTAGAAAAATGTGTGGATAAACACTTAGAAAAATGTGTGGGCTTTCCTGGGATGGTCATCATCTGAGCAGAAGGAGGAAGAAATAGTGATGTGCTGTGTCTACACTACAAATGAGGAGATTTAAACAAAGGAGAGAGAACAGCAGGAAGGTACAAAAGTGAAAAAATACCTCACCATTTGCAGGGGTGTCCAATCTTTTGGCTACTCTGGGCCACATTGGAAGAATTGGAAGAAGAAGAATGTCTTGGGCCACACACATAAAATACACTAACACTAATAATAGCTGGTGAGCTAAAAAAAACAAAACAAAAACAAACAAACAAAAAAACACCACAAAAAAATCAATCTCATAATGTTTTAAGAAAGTTCATGAATTTGTGTTGAGCTGCATTCAAAGTCGTCCTGGGCCGCACGTGGCCTGCGAGCAGCCTGTTGGACAAGCTTGATTTAAGGGTAAGCCCTAACATCATGATTCTCATTTCTAAGCTTAGCACATTGAGTTCCAGGGGAAGCCAGATTTCATAGATATAAGGAAGGAGGACATGATGAATAAAAGGAAATATCCTTCATAAGTTTAGTCTTGTCTTCCCCACTAGCTATTTCTCCATTATGGATATTGAGCCATGTTTATATGACTATGCCTAACAACTGACTTGCAGCCACTGGTCCATTTATTAGTTACCATCTTCAACTCTAGGTATCCGCCAGAGGGCGCTAGAACCCAGGATTAGGGCGCTACCTTCTGAATAGCCAATGTTGATACATGGTTTGTATCTCTTGACTCCTTTGGCCCTTTCTGCAGCTGGGCAGAGGAGATAGGCACCTGAGAGCAGCAGGCAGAGCCTCTTCCCAATGCCCTAGTAAGGTTTTGGAACTGAATTCCTTGGGGACATGTGAGTTTGGCCCTCTAAGCAGTACCAGGGAGGTCTGACTTGCTCCATATGGTGAAGGCATGGTCTATTCTTGGTCCTGAGTTAGCAAATAGCCCCACACCTAACAATTCCTTCAGATATCTGTCCCTTCATCTCAATTAAGAGAGAAATGATCCCTTCCTAAGAAATCTGTTGCCCTTTGTCAAGTCAGATTGTCTGCTCACATACCAGTACTGATCCCATACTTCATTTCCCTTCTGTCTCAGCTCAGGCATTTTCTAGGCAATGGAGGGGACCTATAGGAAACCAAGCATTTGCCATTTCTAGTTGCATATTGGAGTCACCTGTAGAGCTTTTATAAACTATGGATGCTGAGCCATACCCAAGAGATTCCAATTTAATTGTTCTGGGCATCAGTATTTTTAAAAACTTCCATGTGATCCTTATGTGCAGCATTATTGAGAATGTCTGGGTCCAAGACCTTGCTACTCCAAAGTGTAAACAGAAATACAGAATCTCAGCATCCCCTTCCCAACATGCTGAATCAGAAATCTGCATTTCAACAAGATTCCCAGGTCATTCAGTGGCACACTGAAGTTTGAGAAGCAGGGATCTAGTTGGCATATCACTCTGTTTCAACCATGCTCATTGGCCTGGCCTGAATCACAGCTTCCACAACTTTCTCAAGCCAGAGCAGTGGCTTTCAAAAGTTTTTGGCTGTGACCTACAGAAAGAGATTTCATATCAAGACATAGAATACATATGTGTATATACAAAGAAACAAAAAACATCACAAAACAATACCTTTACTACCTGCAATGCGCTCTCATTCATTCAATAAATATTATTGGCACTACTGTGTGCTAGGCATTGTGCTAGGTGCCCATGCCAGTCTATTCCCAGACAAAAATCCCTATCATTGTTGAATTTACATCGTGTGTGTGTGTGTGTGTGTGTGTGTGTGTGTGTATCTGGGGCAGGGGTGTCAGGAAGTTAAAAATAAATGATGAGTATGAAGAACATGCTAAGGAAATTCAGAGCCTCTCTGCCCAGATAGTGCAGCCTGCAGACCCAGACCCTAACCCAACTGGAGGCAGCCTTGTGCTGTGCAGTTTAGAACCCAAAGGCTTAGGGCCACTTGGCCCTGTCACTGACTGTATCTCATCTATAAAATGGGTATAATAAAACAACTTCAGACAGAATTGTCCCCAAAATCAGACATCAGAGAACAGTGTAAGGACAGCTCTTTTGGCACTCCCGTTGTCTGGTATTGGGCCTAAGGGCCCTGGCCAGAGGAAGGTAGGGCAATTTTCTTTTGTACTTCTCTGGATGTATGCTATAATTCAATAAAAAGTTCAAAAAATTACATCCTGATATTTTCTATTATATTATTGTCCTCTTTCATTAAAAAAAAAAGCCAATGAAAACCCATTAAATTCAGTTCACCTCCTGTAATTGCTGCAACAGTTTAAAAAAACATTACTCTATTTTAGGAAACAAAACAGAAGAAGAACAACAAATCTTTAGCCCAATCTCTCAGCAGCATCCACCACTCTTGGCTGAGCACCTGCTTGCAGGTATGGGCTAGGCTGACTCCCACACCCTGCAGTTGCCTTTCTTGCCCTCCTGCTCACCCTGCAGTGCAACCATCTCACAGTAGAGATTCTTTAAGGAAACCACCACAACCCTCCCTCAAGCAGCTTGGTCCGCCTCTGCTTAGAACTAGACCTGACAAGCCCTTCTCCCTGCAGAGTCACTCTGCTGTGGGTAACTCTCCTCAAGTTCCAGATCTGGGAAGAGATTGGCACAGACATGTTAGAGGGCTGGGGTTATCCCTATAGCCACCTCCTGAATCTTCCGAGCCTTATACTTCTAGAGGGTATCTCATTTCCTCCATTATGCTGTCAGCTCCCTGGAGGCAGAGCGAGATAACATCCTAGGTATCTCCCTGGCTACTAGTACTGGGGTCACAAAACAGTGCAAGAGAAGGAGACAGCCTCAGAGGCATCTCCCAGGACAGCCCCAATGTTCAACATGGTGGTTGGTGGGGACAGTCCCAGTTAAGACTAGGCAGGATAGGAGAAAGGAACAGGAGGCCTCTTTTTTATGACCCTAAATCTCCAGATAACCCTGCACTAAGATATAAGAGGCATAGATCTGGCTTTTTTTTTCCTTTTTTTTTTTTTTTTGTATGTGGGTAGTTCCCTGGCTGGGAATTGAACCCAGGCTTCAGCATTGACAGTGCCCAAGCCTAAGCCACTACACTACCAGGGAACTCCTGGATCTGGCTTTTGAGGGCAACTGGAAGAGAGGTAGAAGAATGGGGAGCTGGGCTTCCCTAAAAGAATCACCTATCAGGAATGACCAGGATGCAGGTGCTTTGATCTCTTGCTTTGTTTGATTTGGAGCTTGAATTACTGGCAGAGAAGCTTGCTCCAAATCAATTGTTTGTATCTATTGACCGCCCCTCTCCCCACCACAAAATCTAGTCAGAACTAATGCCTCCCAGAGCAAGCCTTCTGGGTTTGGTGTTGCTTTGTTGTGCCTTAGTGGTTCAGAGCAGACTTTGGGGTTAGAAAACTGGATTTGAACTCTGGCTTCTCTACTATCAGCTGTGTATAATCCTGAGCAAGTTACGTTGACCATGTAGACAGAGTCTCAGTTCTGCCACCTGTAAAATGAGAATGTTAATGTGTACTACATTGGGTTGTGGTGGGGACTGGATGAGAATAATTGCCAAGTGCAGGGCCTTACCCAGAGGATGGCTCTAAAAACCTTAGCAATTGTCATTACTGAGGTAGTGTGAGGGAGGTGGGGGAGGAGACACCCCTCAGATTCCTTCCCCCTGACTTTCTCCTCTGAGCTCAGGCAACAAGGGGGAAGTCAGCCTGGCTGCACCCAGAGTCCTGCCTGCCTAGACCTCTTCTTGGACCCACGAGGGTACATTCACCTCCTGCTAAGCAGTCTTGGCTCCATGAAGAAGGGCAGCTGTTACATACACTGTTATCAAATGATTTAGTAGAAAGTTGCCCTGCCCACCTCACAGGCCAAGACCCCATGATCCAAATCCACCCAGTCCAGCCCTGCATTTGTGTCTGGAAACCATTCACTTCATTGCCCTACTGTCCTCTGGCCAGGGCCCTTGGGCCCAATACCAGACAATGGGAGTGCAGAAAGGATCATCTTTCTGTCTGAAGTTGTTTTATTATTACACCCGTTTTATAGATGAGATACAGTCAGTGACAGGGTCAACTGACCCTGAGTCTCTGGGTTCTAAACTTCACAGCCCAAGGTTGCCTCCAATTGGGCTAGGATCTGGGTCTGCAGGCTGCACTATCACTGGAAGGAGGGGGTCTAAATTTTCTTCTCTTTAGGAGTACAGGGAGAAAAGGGCCCAAGAGGAAGCAGTGCAGTGGGGAGCAAGGTTTCCCCCAAGCCCCTTACCTGGGATGTTTTCTGCCTGTCTTCCTAGTAGGAAGTGTCACAGGCCTGAGACCAGCTCTCACTCTTTCAAGTACTCTTCAAATACCCTCTGCCCTGGGCTGGCTTCAGGAAAGGGTGGGTGTGGCCCAGGTGCCCCTCCAGTGGGACACTCACTGGATTGTGCTTGTGTAAACTTTCCAATCCAACCTCCTCGTTTTAGAAACGAAGCAACCGAGGTCAGATACTAGTGACTTTTTACAGTCACATAAGTCAGCAGCAGCTGAACTGCTACTTAGAATTAGAGACTCGAGTCTACAATGTTACCCAGCACGCGATTGGCATCCTTGTCAATAAACAGGTTAAGGGTAAGATCCTTGCCAAGAGAATTAACGTACGCATTGAGCACATTAAGCACTCTAAGAGCCGAGACAGCTTCCTGAAACGTGTGAAGGAAAATGATCAGAAGAAGAAGGAAGCCAAAGAGAAGGGCACCTGGGTTCAGCTGAAACGCCAGCCTGCTCCACCCAGAGAAGCTCACTTCGTGAGAAGCAACGGGAAGGAGCCCGAGCTGCTGGAACCCATTCCCTATAAATTCACGGCGTGATAGGTGCAAAAAATAAAAGATCCCGTCCTGTTTAAAAAAAAAAAGAATTAGAGACTCTTATTACAGGGCTCCTACATTGGGTATGGTCGACTACACCTTCCCTACCTTCCTACCTTTTGCTTCAACTCTCCTTCCTATTTTGGCATCACAGGAAGGCAGAGGCAGTGGAGGTGGGGGAGGGGTGAAATGAATAAGGGGAGCGATAGGGGGACAGAAAAGAGGGGGCAAAGGGGAGGAGTAAGGCGGCTCTGGCCCTTTAAGAGGGCGGGGCGGGCCCCGCCCCACTTAGGCGGCGCAGGCGCAGGCTCCAGAAACACTGGCGGGAGGGCGGGCGCTCCTGGCTCGCGGGCCGGCGCGCGGGGCCGCAGCACCTGCGGGGGCCGGCGCAGGGCGCGGCGCCCGGTGCGCGGACGTCGACGCCCCGAGGCGAGGGCGGGGAGGTGTGCCGGGGACGTGAGGGTGGCCGCAGCCCCCCTCCCCCGGGGGACGGGGCGGAAGGAGCCGGGCGGGGGTCAGTGTGAGTGAGCGCTGAGGGCAGCACCATCTGGAGAGGCGGGACCGCGCGGCCTCTGGGGGGCAAGCGAGTGCGCTGGGCAGTGCGGGCGGGGGACCCCCGGCGGGGCGCGCAAGAGGAGCGCGGCGGGTTCAGCCCGTCGCTGCCGGAGCAGCAGCCTCAGCGGGTCGGGGTTCTCAGCTGGGGCCCGCAGCTGCTTCGCGGGCTGAAGCTCGGCGTGGAGGAGCAGGGGGGCGTGGGTCCGGCCGTGCAGGAGGAAGGAGGGGTGGGTCCGGGGGTGCAGGAGCGGGGCGGCCGCGGCCACGAGCCCAGCCTGGGGGTGGTGTGGGGGCCGCCGGACGGCGCGGACTGGAGGCGCCCGCCGCTGTGGACGGGCTCCGCAAGCTGGCCTGTGGTGCAGGAGGAGGGGCTGGGGCCCCACAAACAGCACCAGGAGAAGGGAGGAGGCAGTCCCGCAGTGCAGGAGCGTGGGGAGGCCCGCGCCGGGGTGCAGGAGCGGGGGGAGGGGAGCCCACGCAGGCTGCTGCAGCTCTCCGAGTTCGGGGACCGCTCCTGGGATCGCGGGGAGGGGCTCGAAAGTTCCGGGGAGCAGGGTGGACAGTACTGGGAGAGCTGCGGGCACCTCAGACGGGAGGCGGTGGTTCTAGGCGAGGCCCCGGCTCGCCGAGAGAGACTCGTGCCGGTTGGGAGGGCGCGGCCTGTGGGGCCCCAGGGGCCTGAGGGGGAGGGGCGCCTGGGGGTGCAGGAAGCAAATTGGCTGCCTGGGGTGCAGGAAGGACAGGTGGTGCTGGCTGTCCAGGAAACATACCTGGACGAGAAGGGGTCCCAGGAGGGAGAAGGGCCCCCTGAGGGGCACAGGATCCGCAGGCGGAGGCGAAGGAGAAGGTGGTAGGTAACCCACAGGCTGGCTCCCCAGCACCAGGATCACTCCAGGGCCAAAGATGTAGGGGTTTGGGGAGTGGGGAAGCAGACACTGAGAACAGGCAGTGTCTTACTGGATCTTCTTCTGGACATCATCGAAGCTGTATCTGCAGGGAGGCAGCAGAAGGCAGCAGGTAAGGAAACCCATTTCTGTTCTCAGCTGGAATTGGAGTGTTGAAGCAGGAGGCTGCAGTTAACTTCCTGAGAGAGTGGTCTCTGAACTGTCTTTATTCATTCCCCAGTGTTTACACCTACGAGGGAGGAAGCAGTGTAGTTTTCTCTACAGCGATGCAGGACCCCTCTCCCCAGTACTGTATATGCCAACTAGAGTGATGGAGCATTTCCTTAGAGTCTAGACTGGAGGTGAGACTGTCTAGGTGGCTGCCAGGCCTGGGCAGAAGGAAGAGAGGGCCCCAGGCTGAGGTTGCAGAGGAAGTAGTCACCCCTCTACCTGTTTATCTGTGGAAATAGAGGAGTATCTACATGCCATTGCTGGAATGGTGCAATCAGCACAGGTTGTTGCCTAAGTCCTCAAAACACTTTCCAAAAAAGGGAAGGGGACAGCATTGTGTTAACAGGACCTTATCTTGTAACCCTGGCATATGAGCTGAGGTGTGAGTGTGGCAGCCAGTGCCTTGGGCACGAGCCTGACCTGCTCCCGCCACACCTTCTTGTCACAGCTGATTAATACTGAAGGCCCGGAGCCAAGGATGAATAGTGGAAGGGTGGAGAGCTACTGGGGAGGCTTTCTGTCTCTGTGTGGCCTCGCAGGACCCCAGCCTGAAAGGGGTGGGAAAGGACCAGGTATCTGCACCGCTGGACACTAGGCATTCTCTGTGGCCCAGATCTCAGGCTTATCCTGTCAAGGTGGACACATGGGCAGCTGTGCCATCATGAGTCTGTACGAGCCAGGGCCAGTTCCTAGGCCAGCCTAAAGGTAGTATTTGCAGGGGAGAGGGCTGGATTTGGCTTCCTGTTGACTCCCTCAGGTCTGGGTGCCAGCCCTACTCATTCCTGGCCCAGAGGGGCTTGGTTGGCAAGCTCATGGGCCTCATCCCCCAAGGGCTATTCACTTCTTACCTGGTACTGTCTGGTTTTTATTTTTCTTCTTTAGCCCTTGGGGGGTGGGGGAAGGTGTGCAAAATTGCTGCCTACCTTAGGGCCTTATGGGCCTTAGCTGGGACACATCTCTCCCCACACCTTGGGGTGTGGCTCTGAGTCACACAATCCCCAGACCCCTGTCTGAAGCAAACAGGGTGTAGATAGTCCTCTCCTGTAGGGACAGAGGAAGTGGTGATGATGTCAGGTAGTCAGGCAGCTACTGGCACTGTGCTGGAGGAGCCGGTTAGCCTGCTCCTCACTCAAACCCAAACCTGTCTTGTCAGCTTCATCCCACACTTGGCCTGTCTCACTGCCACCCCAAACACTCATGCACTGGAAGTTCAAGTGCTGTGTCTATGGTGCCTGGTTCTTCTGGGATGACCAGACTGGTTCTGGCTCTCTGGCTTCAAGCAGAGAGAATTGTCTGTTCTAAACAGATACAAACAGGCACACATCTTCACCCTATTTCAGGTCGACTTTTTTGAATTTGTGGTAGGTGAAGATGAGGAGCAAGACTTTGACAGGTTTGGATTTAGACTGCTTACCATTATAGCCTTATAATTTCCTTATAACTTTCTTGTCTGTGCAGTGGGCCATGCCTATTCCTAAAGTGCCATCACCTTTCTCCAGATAATAGACTGGTTTACTTTTCTGTCACTATACATTAGTTGACATAATCTAGAATTTTATGTAAACAGAATCATACAGCATGTTTCTTTTTTGCCTGGTGTTTTTCACTCACCATAATTATTTTCAGATTCATCCATGTTGTTGCGAGTATCAATAGCTCATTCCTTTTTTTTTTTTTTTTTTTTTTTGCTGAGTAGTAGTCCATTGTATGTATACACCAGAGTCTGTTTATCCCTTCACCTGTTAATGGGTTGTTTCCAGTTTTTGGTTATTACAAATAAAACTATGAACATGTGTGTAAGTCTTTATATGGACAGATACTTTTTATTTTTCTTGGGTAAATCCTTAGGACTAGAATGGTTGGATATATGGTAGTGTGCATTTAACTTTTAAGAAACTACCAGGCTGTTTTCCAAAGTAGTTGTACCATTTTACATACCCACTGGTTGTGTATGAAAGTTCTAGTTTGTCCACGTCTTTGTTAGTCCCTGGTCTCTTTAATTTCAGACATTCTAATAGGTTTGTGGTGGTATCTCATTGTGGTTTCAATTTGTATTTCCTTAATGACTAATGTTGAGCATCTTTTCATTTGCTTATGTCTATTCAAATTGTTTATTCAGTTTTTAATTGTGTGGGGGTTTTTTCCATATTGAATTTTGAGAGTTCTTTATATGTTCTGGATACAGGCCTTTTATTGGATATGCAATTTGCAAGTATTTTCTTTCTTGTAGTTTAATTCTCTTAACAGTCTTTGAAGAGCTGAAGTTTTAAATTTTAATGCACTCCAATTTACCAACTTTTTTATTTTTTTTGGTGGATGGTGATTTTGGTGTCATGTCTAAGAAATCTTTGCCTAAATCAAAGCACAGTGGTTTTCTCCTATAAGTTTTATAGTTATGGGTTTTACCTTTAGGTCTCCAATCCATTTTGGGTTCTTATATGTGGTATAAAGTATGAATTGTGAAGTTCAATTTTTTTGCATGTGAAGATCCAACTGTTCCAGTGCCATTTGTTGAAAAGACTTCTCTCTGTGGAATAACCTCTGCATCTTTGTTGAAAATGAGGTGTTTGTATATGTGTAGATCTAATTCTGGATTCTGTTTTGGTCCATTGATCTATTTGTCCATCATTATACCGGTACAGGTACTCAGTATAAAAGGATTGTTAGGCTTCTTAAAATGCTGTGTTATGCAAATCTGTGTTATAAAAAAACAGCTAGTTAAAAAAAAGGGGCTAAGGGGGAGTTCCCTGGTGGTGTAGTGGCTAGGCTTCGGCCCTATGAACGCGGCCCTGTGAATGCTGTGGCCTGGGTTTGATTCCCAGCCAGGGAACTACCCACATTAAAAAAAAAAAAAAAAAAAAAAAAAGGTGGGGGTTAAGTTCCAAAAATTAAAAAACATACTATTATATTTTTATAATGAAGAGAAATATCTTTATTAAAGCAATTTTCACCCAAAGTATAACATATTAATATGTATTCAATATCTTTTGCTCTTAAAAGCTCTTATTACACGCCATGTTGTTTGGGGATTTCTCTAATTCTCAAACCGTGATAGAGTGAAACTGTGTTCTGGGGTGCTGTGTTATATGAGGGTTCCCCAATTCTCGAACTGTGTAAGAGTGAAAGTGTTGTAGAAGTGCGTGTTACCTGTACCATACTATTTTTCTTGAACACTTACTATTTCATAGTAAGTGTTCAAATCAGGTTAACATCTTGAACTTTGTCTTTCTTTCCAAAATTGCTTTAGTTATTCTAGGTTCTTTGCAATGCAATTCCATATGCATTTTAGAACCAATTTGTTTATTTCTACAAAAAAGCCTTTTGGGATTTTGATTGGGATTGCATTGAATCTATAGATCAATTTAGGGAAAATTGACATCTTAATAGTATTGAACCTTCTGACCTATGAATAATGTAGATCTCTATTTATTTAGATTTTTAAGAGTTTCATCAGTGTTTTGCATAATAGTTTACAGTGTATAGATCTTCCACATCTTTTGTCAGTATATCCTTAAGTATTACATATTTTTTGGTGCTCTTGTAAATGTTATTTTTTATGATACTCAGTTTTTAATTTTTTATCTTAATTGTGATAAAATATATATAACAAAATTAACCATTTTAACCAATTTTATGCATGAAATTCAGTCGTGTTATGTACATTGATACTGTTGTGTAACAGTTGTCACCATCCATCTTCACAACTTTTTGCATCTTGCAAAGCCGAAACGCTGTACCTATTAGACAATTACTCTCCATTCCTCCCTCTACCCTAGCCACTAGCAACCACATTCTACTTTTTTTTTTTTTTTTTTTTTTGGTATGTGGGTAGTTCCCTGGCTGGGAACACACTCTACTTTTTGTCTATGAATTTGACTCTCCAAATGCCTCATAGGAGTAGAATCATACAGTGTGTGTCCTTTGGTCACTGGCTTTTTTCACTTACCATTGCATATTCAGTGTTCATCCATGCTCTAATAGGTGTCAGAATTTCCTTTTTTAAGGTTGATTATACTCCACTGTATGAATATACCACATTTTGTTTATTCCGCCATAGATGGTTAATCGTACATTTTGGCTGTTGTCAGTAATGCTGCTATAAGATGGTGTTATTTTTAAAAATTTCAGTTTCCAATTGCTTGTTATTGGTATAGATAAATACAATTGCTTTTGTATAGTGACCTTGAATTCTGCCACCTTGCTAAACCAACTTATTCTAGTAGCTTTTTTTAGCTTCTATTGGATCTTATATATAGACTGTCATGTCATCTGCTAATAAACATGTTTTACTTCATCCTTTCTGATCTTTATGCTTGTTATTTCTTTTTCTTGCCAGATTGCACTGTCTCTTTCCTCTACATCAGTGTTCTCAACCTTCCTAATGCCACAACCCTTTAATACAGTTCCTCATGTTGTGGTGACCCCCATAAAATTATTTTCGTTGCTACTTCATAACTGTAATGTTGCTGCTATTATGAATCATAATGTAAATATCTGATAGGTGTTTTCCGATGGTCTTAGGGGACCAAAGGGGTCACGACCCACAGGTTAAGAACTGCTGCTCTAGATATTGACTAGAATATTAGATTCCTTGTTCCTGATCTTCAAGGGAAGCATTCAGTCTTTCACCATTACACATGATATTAGCTGTAGGTTTTTCATATATGATCTTGATCAGATTGTAGAAACTCCTTCCTATTCCTGCTTTGCTGAGATTTTTTTTTTCTTCATTTTTATTGTTAGACTTATTGGGGTGACATCTGTTAGCAAGGATTACATAGGTTTCAGGCATACAATTCTACAGTGCATTGTCAGCTTGATGTATAATAAGTTCACCACCTAATGTGACTTCTCTTTCCATCACCTTATATTTAGCTTCCTCCCCTTTTGCTGAGATTTTTAATAGGAATGGATGTTGGATTTTGTCACATGCTTTTTCTGTGTTTATCAAAATGATCGTAAGATTTTCTTTTTGTTTTTTTCGGGAGTGGGTAGTTCCCTGGCTGGGAATTGAAGCCAGGCCGCAGCATTGAGAGTGCCGAAGCCTAGCCACTACACCACCAGGGAACTCCCTAGGATTTTCTTTTTTAAAAGTTTTTTAATGTGTTGGATTACATTGATAATTTTCAAATGTTAAAGTAATTTCACATTCCTGAAACAAACTCTACTGGGTCATGATGTATTATTATTCTTTATATATATTGGATTGTTTGTTAAAGAATTTAAGTATTTTTGTATCTGTGTTTATGAGGATAGTGTTTTGTGTTGCTTAAAGGATTCATAAAACACATCTTTAACTTATAGCTTGTCTTTAAGTGATATTAATATAAGAGCCTTAAAATAGTATATTTTCATTTTTCTCCTTCCTTTATGCTATTATTATAAAAAATTACACATGTTATAAACCCCATACTACATTGGTATTATTTTTGTTTAAACAGTCCATTTATCGTTTAAAGTAATTTAAATAATAACAAAAATGTCTTAACTATTTACCCATGTAGTTGCCGTTTTCAGTGGTGCTCATGTCTTTGCATAGATCTATATTTCTATAGGGCATTGTTTTCCTTCTGTCTGAAGGACTTCTTTAACATGTAGTGTAGTGTAGGCCTGTCTGCTGCTGCTGAAAAGCTTTTGTATGTCTAAAAAGTTTATTTAGCCTTTATTTATAAAAAATATTTCTGCTTTCTGATCCACCATTTGTGGTGGAACCACTGCCAAAATGCAGATTTTCATGAAAATCCTTATGGAGAAGACCATCACTCTTAGAAGTTGAACCCTTGGATAGACTAGAAAATGTAAAGGCTGGGGTTCAAGGAAAGGAAGGAATTCTTCCTGATCAGCAAAGACATCTTTGCTGGCAAGCAACTGAAAGATGAACATAATATGTCTGACTCACTTTCAAAAAGAGTCCACTCTTTATCTTGTGTTGAGACTTGGTGGTGGTGCTAAGAAAAGGAAGAGATCTTAACACTGCTCCCAAGAAGAGTAAAGGTAAGAGAAAGAAGCTTAAGCGGGATGACCTGCAATATTACAAGGTTAGTGAGTGGCAAAATCATTTGCCTTCGTTGGGAGTGCTCTTCAGATGAATGTGGTGCTGGAGTGTTTCTGGACAGCCACTATGACAGACAGTTTTATGGCAAATGTCTGACCTATTGCTTCAGCAAACTGGAAGATAAGTAATTGTATGTGGGTTAATAAAAGATGTGAACGAACCACAAAAAGATACTTCCATTGGAATAGAATTCTAGTTAGTTTTTCTGTCAGTACTTTAATGATGTGCCCCTCTCTTTATTTCTGTTGTTTCTGCAAGAAACCTGCTGTCATCTTTATCTTTATTTCTCTGTATGTATAATAACATGTCTCCCTTGCCCTCCCAGCTATTTTTTAAGATTTTACTCTTTATCACTGATTTGGAGCAATTTGATTATGAGGTGTGTTGGTATAGTTTCCTTCATGTGCTTGGAGTTGACTGAACTTTTTGAGTCAGTAGGCTTGTAGTTTTTATCAAATTTGAAAAAATTTCAGCCATTGTTTCTTCAAATAATTTTTCTGTTCCCAATTCTCTCGCTCTTTTTCTCAGGAACTCCAGTTACATATATATGTCAGACCACTTGAAATTACTACTCATTGATGCTTTTGTTCATGTACGAAATAATCTTTTTTTTCTTCTTTGTTTTATTTTGGATAATTTGTAGTACTCTGTCTTCAGGTCCACCAAGTTTTTCATCTGCACTGTCTAATTTGCCCTTTTATTCCATTCAGTTTATTTTTTCATCTCATACAGTAGAGTTTTTATTTTAGAAGTTTAGTTATAGTCTTTAAAAACATAGCTCTAATAATTGTTTTAATGTTGTCTACTGATTCTAACGTGTGTCAACTTATAGGTTGGTTTTGATTGTTGGCTTTATCTCCTCATTATGGGTCATAGTTTCTTGCTTTTTTACATGCCTGGTAATTTCTCATTAGATGCCAGACAATATGAATTTTACCTTGTTGGTTGCTATGTAATTTTCCTGTTCCCCAAAATATTCTTGAGCTTAGTTAAGTGACTTGGAAGCACTATGACCCTCTTGGGTCTTGTTTTTAAGATTTATTAGGTGGGACCAGAGACCTGTACTCATTCTAGGGCTAATAATTCCCCACTGCAGAGGCAGGACCCGTTTGTGTATTCTATCCATTGCCTAACTTTTCAGTCTGGCTGTTGGAAACATATTTTTTCCCAGCCCTGTGAGCACCTGGCATTACTGTTACTTATAAACCTTTTGGGTGGGTCTTGTCCCAAGCCTTTGAGTATTTTCTGTGTATTCATGTGATGATCAGTACTCAGCTGATTTTTTCAAGGAGGACCTTTACGGATCTCTGTGGTGCTCTCTCATCTCTGATGGTGTGTTCTGTGAACTCTGGCCACCTGAATCTTCCCCAGACTCTCAGCTTTCTCTATCTCCCCAACTCAGGGAGTTTTTTTGGGATCTGACTGGTTTTCTTCCCTGTGCTGTATAGCTTGGAAACTCAACTGTAGGGCTGAGTTCCTTTCTTTTCTATCTCATAGGTATGAGCATTGTCCTATCTGGTGTCTTCATAACCATTTTGTATGTTTTGTCCCCTTTTTTTGTTGTTATTTCAGTCAGAAGGTTAAATCTGAAATCTGTTATTCTATCTTGGTCAAAGATGAGGATTTGACTTGAATTTCCTCATTCCTACTCTTTCACCCTTTAACCCTTCCCACCTTTCAGTCCATCCACTCTAAATGAATGCCATTTTTTCTTCATTCTACTGCCCCTGTTTATGTTGTTATGGTGTAATAAACTGTGATGACTTTTCCTTTCCTGCACAATGTTTTGTTCTCCCTTGAATTACTTTTTTTATTTGCTTAATTTTTTATGTACCTTTCAATTAGTCAGACTTTCCAGGAGCTGTCTAAATTGCTCAAGATGTCGTTTCCATTAGGTATTCTATCAAATTCATCTTTATGAAAAAGTCTCAGAGCCTTGTGTCTTGAAGCAGCATGGACGGGTTGCTTTTTTTCACTGATGCTTAGCTGTCCTTGGGATCTCCCTTCAGCATCCTGGGCATTTGCTTCACAGCCCTTTTGCATTGGATCTCCTGTTTTCTTGTATCCAGTGTTCACTCCTTTGTTAATTTACTCTCTAGTTTTGGTATAACGCATCCTCTCAGTTGTCACTAACCCATCTGCTTTCCAGCTTTCAAAGTTTCGCAGTGATTGTCTCTATTGTTCTCATCTTTAGGGATTTCTGCCCTTCAAAAATTTTCTCTTTTTTAAATTATAGTTTTGGTGGGGTTTTGGGAAGGAGTGAAATTATGTGCATGTGTGCTACCTACTCTCTTTTCCTGGAACCTGTATCTTGTCTTAAAACTTTCTTACTCAGGGAGTTCCCTGATGGTGTAGTGGCTTAAGGCTTCGGCGCTGGTGCTGTCAGCGCTGCGGCCTGGGTTCGATTCCCAGTCAGGGAGCTACCCACATATCAAAAAGAAAAAAAAAAGAAAAGAAAACTTTCTTACTGAATCCGTGAATTCATTCCGTATCCAGTATGTGAGAGCTGTCTGGAAAGCATCCAGCCACAAATGCCTCTATTTTCCATATTACACGGCTGGACACTTTCTGGACAGCCCTCATATATTTAACAAGTAAGTGTCCAGCTCTGTCCTCCATGGGCCCACACCCTTGAACCAAGCAATGTAGTGTTCAGTTGTGTATGAACTGAGTCCTGGCTTCATCTCTTATTTTCTGGGTGACCCTGGTCACCTTTTCAGAGTGGCAATTTCCTTATCTGTAAAATGGGGATAGTATAGGGTAGTAAGGGACAGGGGGGTTAATTGGTCAATGAAGATAAAGCTTTTAGTAAAGAACCTGCACGTTGTGTCTTCTTCAGGATCCAGACCATGGCTTCTGCTTTCCCCCAAACCCTAGCACAAAGTGAGCACATTGTAGGTCCATGGTGAGTGACTGAGGAGGTGTGTGGGGTGAGACATAGAAGATCCATGGGCTGGTCTCTCCCTTCAGCACCTGTATTTCTTGGGATCCCTGGAGCCCAGGGCCTCAGCTGGGTATCGAGAACACTGGGTTCTTCTTATCTCTGCCTGTCTTCTGTGTGTTGTGTCTCCTAATGAGATAGCTGACCTTTAGTAGGCCCTGACTTTGGCAGCGCTGCCCGTTCATGGCCAGAAGAGAATTACCATATGAACTCATGACCTCCCCTAGCTCCTGAAGATCCATTCCCTATGACAGGTTCTTAAATGCTGTGAACCAGGTAAGTTCCTGCTGCTTTTAGAGTCTCAGTTTCTCTATCACTAAAATGGTTGGGCAGGATATCGTTGGATTTAAGGTATCTTAAATATTTTGAAGTCCCTACATTTCTCTTACTCCCAGGTCTGACCCTTCTTTTCTGGGCTCTGCAGCCTTCCCTACTCTGGGTGTTCCCAGCTTCTGGGGTTCTGGTGTGGACGTGGTCCCCAGGGGAGGAGCTGTTCCTCTTGCAGAGTAAATGCTTTACAGTTCACAGCTCTGGCTTCTTTCCCCACCCCACCTTCAGGGCCCAACAATAGGCCCCTTCAGCTCTGGGCTCTTGCTGAGGGGGTGGGGGGTGGGGGTGAGGCCTGAGCCAGCAGGCAGGGGAACTAGCTGGGCAGCCTCTGCCCAGCTCTGAAAGAGCTCTGGCAGTGGCTAGCTGACGGGACTACATCATTCCTCCCTTCCTGGGAGTCACTGCTGGACCTTGGTGCCATGATGATGTCTGGGCCAGAGGAGTGGCAAGAGGAACCTCTCTGCAGTACCTGCATCCCAACCCTGGCACCCTAGCATGCGTGGTGTGCATGTGCGCAAGACCCAGACAGCCACAGGAATGTATTCTTTGTAGCAGTTGAGTGTTGTGTGTCTATGGGGGAGGTGGGATGCTCCAGGAATGTTAGGGCTCTCTGGGTGTCAGGGTTGGCATGCCAGGCTTTAGCTGGTAGAGCATTAAATAGCTACAAAATACTTTCAAGACCAAGTTGGTACATGTAGGGAGGTGCTGAATTCAGCGTGGTGCTTAGTCAGATCCTTTCCTTTCATCTCCAAAACTTACACCTCCATGGGAGTCAAAAGGATGAGGCATAGGAGGGTCCCTGTATCTGCTGTGTCTGCCCCTGCTTCTGTGCCCTGCCTTCCCACCCTATCACTCCCTTGTCACCATCCTCTCTTTCTCATTAAGGCTGGTATGCCTGACAAACCAGACCTCCTTCTCATCAACCATGTGGTAACCTGTACTTCAGCTCTCCCTCCAGAATTTGATGAGAAGGCAGCTTTTGTGGCGAAGGCTCATTCAAGGCTCTCCTTTTGCTTGAGTGACAGGCCATGTTGTCTCTGGGGCTGAATCAGCTTTGTGGGAGCAAAGTAGCTTAGTGGGACTAGGACAGGAGTGGCTATAATGAGATTGGCAGCCCGTCTTCTCATGAAGGTTCTTGCTTTACTGGCTTTGAAATGATGGAGAAAGTAGGGGTGGGGGTATGTGGGGAGCAAAGTCAGGGCCAGGGGAAGGCAACCAGGCTTATTCCTGGTATCCACTGGAAATAAGGTGGCACCAGCTCACTGGAAAATAGGCATCCTGTCTTCAGTGTCCATCACAAAGACATGAAATCCCTTTCAGCACACTCTAGATCAGATGCCCTAACAGATTCTGCTTTCAACATGGCAGATATAAACAGATGGTTACTTTACAGACCACGAAAGAGGTGTGTGCATAGGACTTCCTCAGTAGAATTATGTATTAATACAAAGTTTTACAGGAATAGTGAGCCTTTAAGGATCAGAGCATGATGGCTAATTTAAAATGTTTAATTCTTTTGGCTGTTTTCCACATGTACTATTATGTATTTATATCACCGTTGTTTTCAAACATTAACAAGGTAACCTGAGAAGCATGGCAAAAATAACCATTTGTGGGTAGGATATGGGAATTTACAGGGGAAATGACATTTGATTTGGGTCTTGAGGGGTGTGCAAGAGTTCCTCATGTAGACAGAAAGTATTCCAAACAGGGTAGCTCAGAGACATTAAAATGAAAGAAGAGTGTGTCTAGGGAAGGGCAAGTATTTGACGTGGTTGGAACATGGAGACATTTGAAAGGAATGGTAAGAAGATGGAGCTGGACAAATAGGTGAGGAATGGATCCTGAATGGCTTTGTGTCCGGTTCAATGAGGAGTTAACAGAAGGCTATAAACAGAGGAGAGGGACTTCAGATCTGTGTTCAGATGACAATAATAGCAATAGGCAACTGAGTCAGGTGCTGTGTTAAGTGTGCTATTCATTTTACAGATGAGGAAATTGAGGCTTAAAAATTTAAGTCATTTGCCCAAGAATTGCCCAACTAGAAAGTGACAGCCAGGATTTCAGCTCAGGTCTGTCTGACTTACGATCCCAGTGGAGTTGATAGGAGGAATAATGAAGAGGCAGAAACAAAAGATCTGGTGGCTTGCCCAGGGGGGAAGGTACGATGGTTGGTAGGGCCAGAGGTGAGGTTCTAGCCTGGGTGGCTGGTATTGGCTTACAGTGTTGTCAGTCAGGTTACAGAAGCACACATTAGCTACATTTAAGTGCATGGTGATGAGCTCAGTTTGGACATGTAGAATTTGTGGTACTTATGCATCCTCCACTTGAGACTGTCCTGTAAATGTGTGGAAATGTGGGTCTAGACTCTAGAGCAGTGGTTCTCAACCTTCCTAATACCACGACCCTTTAATACAGTTCCTCATGTTGTGGTGACCCCCATAAAATTATTTTCGTTGCTACTTCATAACTAATGTTGCTACTATTATGAATTGTAATGTAAATGTCTGATATGTGTTTTCCAATGGTCTTAGGCGACCCTTGTGAAAGAGTCGTTTGATCCCCAAAGGGGTCGCAACCCACAGGTTGAGAACCACTGCTCTAGGAGCTTCAGGAGCTCAGGAATGGAGACAGTGCACAGAGGTAATGAGAGTCATGGGAGAGAGGAGATAACCTCTAGGGAGCAGAGCATCCATTGAGAAAGGAAGGGCAAATTCAAAAGTCTTAGGAAATACTAAGGTTAAGGAGAAGGCTAAAGAGGCTTTAGGGCTGGACTCAGGTCCTGTGAACCCAGCACTGCTGGCAGATATGCCTCAGCCTTGCCTGTCCTCAGGATCTCAGCTACTGAGCTCCCCTGGAAGAGAGTGGGCCCCTGTGTCCTGGAGATGGAAGGGGTGTGGACAGTCATGGTATGCATCTGAATCATGCCCTTCTCTCTCTTGGCCCCTGGCCAGCCTCCTCCCCAGACCAGTGTGATGTCAGACCTGGGCTGACCTCAGGGTTTGAGGTTGCCTGGTTTAGTTCCCTCTGGGATGAGATCCTGAGGGGAACCAGCCTGGCTTTGGTCCAGAAGCTTGGGCCCTTCTCACGGAGGGTGAGTTGAGGCTGACTGGGCTTGGAGCTGACATGTGGAGGCAAGATAATCCTGTGGCTGGGAGAGGAGCTATAAGCACCCCCCAACCCCCATGTGTTGTTTTCCCTCCAGGGCTTGGAGAAGAGGGAGGGCAGAGGTGGGAGAGGGCTGGCTTGGAAGTGGAGTTGGCATATATTCCCAAGAATACGGTAGATTGTTTTGAAAAAATCCTCTTGGCCGGAAATTACATGTCACGTCTGCTCCTCAGTGTGGATTTGTCACTTCACTAATACTGTTTGAGAGGCTGGGGGAGGGAAATGGACTGCAGGGGCAGGCCAGTACCTGGCTACTCCTGGCTCCCTTTAGAGATAGGGCAGCAAGTTTTTGATCAGAGTTTCTGGGGCGGGGGGGCTGGATTCCCCAGATCCTAGAGGCAGTTTGTAGCCTGTGGCTGTCTTATACTAGAATAGCATTAGAAGACAGGGGACTTATTGGGGAGGGGGGAGGGGAAAAGCAGAAAGGAGGAATCGTTTAGATCAGACCCTTCACTCATCCATGAGAAAGAATAGGCCTGGCATGTTCAGCCTCTGTTTTTCCACAGCCTCCTAGTTTGGTTTCTTGCAGCTGCTTCCAAAACTAGTTTCTGCTAGCTGCAGTAAGATGCAGAAGAGCTTCTGCCTAGAATAGACCTGCTGCCTGCCAAGGTCATCCCCCATCCCAGCGTGCTTCAGGGTGCAAAAGGAGCTTGTGAGGCGAATGAGCCCTATAGGAACTCACGTAGGACTCTCTTGGGGTCTTTCTTCATTCTTGAGGTTGAGTGAGTATGTGTGTGTGGTGGTGGTGGTGGTGGTGGTTGGGGGTGTATGTGTGTGTGTGAGCTCAGCACTAAATACCTGGTACTGTGGAGTCAGTGGATGCTTCAGATGCCAGGAAAATGAGAGGGTGTGCAGGCTGCCTTGAGGCCCTCCAGAGCTGGAGAGAGAGGAGGAACCTCTGCAGTGGGACTTCCTCGGCTAGCAGTGGCCTCACCCAAGTGACAGTGACAGAGTTCTGTGTGGGCAGTGTTGGAGCAGCTTCTTCAGCAGGGAGTGTGGGCACTCAGAGCACTGCTTTGAGGCCAGAAAGGTCAGCCCCAGTACTCTGCCCTGCCCTGAGCTCCATGCACAGCACCCATGCTATCTGTGGTGAGGGGCAAGCAGGGAGATACCAAGGCCTAGCTGAGAAGAGGTGTGGAGCTGGGTGGGTGCTGGAGGTGTGTCTTTCATGGCTGGGCTGGTTCGCCTGCAGAGTGAGAGGAGAATCAAGGGGCAGGGAGCCTGGTAGGTGGGCGTCCATTCTTGGAGCCCTGTGGAAGCTGGGCAGGTGGAGTGATAGGCTTCAGGCTTGATGTCTAGAGGGAGGGTTCTCAGGTCTAGTTAGAACAGGGGGTGCTTCTCTTCTGTGAGCTTCTTGAATCGACTCTCATATCATGGAATATGGGGACCCTTGAATCCCCAGAACCAAACTGGTGGCTGTGGAGCTCTGGGGTCCTGGAGGTGGCCGATGGGCTGAGGGAAGCTGTGGTTCTGTAGTCAGTGAAGATGGGGCTCAGCACCTGGCCCTCTCTGGGGTCAGCCTGTAGTGTGGAGAGGCTGCGCCTTGTTACTGGAGACCAGGAGCAGGATTGGGGGAGGGGCAGGCCGCGGCCCTGCCGGAGAGAGAGCCTCCGCTGCTCCAGCCGGTGGTGGAAAGCTGTGGGGTCCGCGAGGAGACCAAGGGCTGGAGCCTCCACTGGCTGAGGCAGTGTAAGCAGCCCTGCCCTCCTAGAGGATGCTGGAGGCCCAGCCCCTCAGGACGTGGGGCAGTGACGCTGCTGGTGCTGCTGGAGGGGCGGGGGCTGTGGGAGTGTTTTGCTCCCCTCTCTGGCCCTAATGCGGGGAGTTTGGGTTCTATGGGGGAGAGATCTGCATATCAGCGCCTGTCTGGGGTCAAGGAGGGACAGCAGGTAACGGGAAAGCCAGGGGGATAATGGGGTACCTGGGCCTTAGCCCCCACCTGCTACTGAGCTGAGGGCCCAGCCCTGCTCTCTGCAGCAGCCTCTCAGGAATGAGGGGTGTCTATACTGCTGGGTACCAGGACAGATCCTGGAGGCTGGGAGGTTGGGTAAAGAGGAGTGGGTGTTGCGGTGGGGGGCTGAGAGGGCGAGATGTCAGTGGTGGTGAATGACTGATGCTAACATTTGCATCAATGTCTCTGAGTACCCTGGCCCAGTTAAGCTTTTTTCAGTGCCCCATGGGAGCCCTAGAAGTCCTGCCAGGATTTGGGTTTAGTCTTTTATGGGCACTGAGTCCCTGTGCCCTGGACATTCCTGCTTACTAGCCTTCCAAATATGCACGTCAAGCCAAGTGTCCCTGTTTGGTTTAGAAAATATGATCACCGTATTTATGGGGCCACTTCTCTTCCCCTTGGAGATCAAGCACTTTCTCTTTTGGCCGGCAGAGGGCAGTGGCTGACAGGAGTACGGCGGGCAGAAAGGTGGGGTCTCTTTTCTAGGAATGGCTGGGAGAAGGGGTCTAGGAGCTGGCCTGAGCTCTGACCCCTGACCATGCTTTGCTTTTCCTCACAGCCTCCCACAGCTGGATTGCTGAACAAGCTGCTGAGGCTTGTTTTTACCTGACATCCGAGGGAGAGTCAGGCATGGGGTTCTGGTGGATTTGGGGCACATCTTTCAGGAGGTGGCTAGAATTTTTAATCTAACCATTGTGATCCAGCATCCCCCATCTTGCAGGAGAGGAGTAATCCTGCTGAAATTGTCCCCTGAAGTCAGGTCTGTGGGTGTCTTTCAAGGTAGTGCCTGATGGGAGATAGGCAGCAGGCTTCTCTGTCTGAGCTGTGGACAGTGTCTATGTCAGAGTTTGGGGGGAAAGTTAGGTCCAGTGTGAACTTGGCCTGACCTCATCTTGTCCATTATCTGTGACCCCAGCCTCAGTCTGGTGATTCATTTGGATCAAGGAGAGGCTGTACCTAGTTGGTTCCACAAGCTTTGGGTGATGGATGACAGGGAGACAGGGAAGCAGACAGATTGCTAGGATGTGCCTTCCTTCCGCCAGTCTGGGTCAGACCAGGAAATGGCTGTCCGTTCAGGTTTGTCCTTGCCAGGGAGGTCGAACACTGAGATAGACCCTGGAAAATGAGCCTGAGAACCTGACTCCCCAGAACTTTCTCTCTCCATCTGCCTGTCCCACCAGCCAGCTGGGGCTCTCGGGACTAGTGGCCAACAGGGTAGAGACAAGAGAGCAGTGTGCAAGAAACAGGGGCTCCCTGGACATGGCTGGGGGATGGGGGAGATGCTGAGGGAGCCTGAGAGAGCTTCCTGCAGCTGTCAGGTGTGTCTGGGGGCTGTAGTGAGGGGGGTGTAAGAGCAGCTGGCGCCCTTGAGGAGGGGCAAAGGATCATTTGTCAGCTCCAGGAACGTGGGGGGCCCACGGGAGCTTGATGGAGTATCTCCAGTTCCCTTTAGCTGGGGTTGTTCTCTGTGTGTGTTGGGGGGGGCGGGCGGTACTGTACAAGAGCCTGGAATCCTACAGCTTTGGGGTGGGGGCAATCCCAGCAGGGTCTAGGGGCATGTTTGTTTTGAGGGGGGCTTTGGATTTTGGCCAGCTGGTCTGAGGAGGAGGTACCCTGGGTGTTGTGGGCAGAAGACAAGGCAACCCCAGGGAGGGGGTGGAGAGTCCTTAACCCACCCCCACCCTCTCTCACTGTTGGCTGGACTGTCCCACTCTGGCAGGCTGCCGGCCTCCTATTTCCGTCGGGCACCAGGGTAACAGGGCCACATTAGGGCCTGAGCCAGGAGACGCCTAGCCAAGCTGGGACTGGGAGATGGGGGAGGGTCTCTGAAGGGTCTGCCTGCAGGGCCTAGGAATGACTCTGAGATTCTGGCCCCCAACTCAGGCTGTGTACTAACCCCCCAGCCCCACATAAGCCCATATAGGGACCTGCAGCCACTCTTTGTACATTGCTACTTGATTCACATAGCTCCCATCCTAAAATCCCAGGAGTTGTCTGCAACTATGGGGGCTGGGGTAGAAGCCAGAGACAGGGGGCCTTGTGTATGGGGAGGCAGGGGGGCCAGCACGGGTGGCTGGGAGGAAGAGTCCCCCCCATTCCTGCTGCCCTCTTGGCAGTGATTCAGAAAGGTCCTTTTTCAGCCAGTGTCAGAGCTGCTCAGCTGGAGAGGGAGGGAGGGAGGGCCGGAGGGAGGGCGGGCGGGCAGTCAGTCGGGTGGGGGAGCTAGGGAGTAGGGCTGGAGCTGTGACCACTGCACTGGAGAGAAGACAGAGAAACAGGACAGAGGACCCAGGCTGCAGCTATCTGAGGGAAGAGTAAACCTGCTCCCTGCTAGACTGGCCGGCAGTAGAAACAGCTGTGCAGCAGAGAAAAGGGGTGCACCTTATTCTTCTGCCCCATTTTCCAGCCCTGGTTTGAGATTTGGGGGGGCTCTTGGGGCAGACCTCTGGCCAGCTTCTCTTCTGGGCAGAATCTGAAATTCAGGAGGTGAGGTCCCTGCTACCCCACTTCTCAAGCCAGAGCCCCAGTAACCCAGTCAGGGGTTCAGGTCCGTGGAGATGCCAGCAGCTCGTCGGTTCCCTGGCCTAGAGCTCTCCTTCCCTCTCCTGGCCAGACTGCGACGAAGACTGTACACAGTGAGTTGGGGCCTGGGAGCTGGGCAGACTGACTGGGGACTGATCAGCTTCCTATAGCCAGCATTTCACTGAGGGGCAGAGCGAGAGCAGGATGGGGAATGGCTGAGGGATGCCTCCAGTGAGGGTTTGACTGGTGAGGATGGGGGTCCTGGGCCTAGCTGCCTCTTCTCCCCGGCTGCTGCTGCAGCATTCTTGTTGGCTAGTGTTAGTAAAGAGTATGTAGGAAATGTGCATGCAGCCACGAGGGCTACATGTGTCAGACACAGGTGTGTAGACTCTGGGCTGAGCCGGGGCCCGGTCACACGCAGAACTGCTAACTGAGCAGGCAACTTCAGTGCAGCAGTACTCTGTGTGTCACAAAGAAACTTGGGCCTGAGTCGGGGGGGCTGTTGGTTAGGGGTAGGGCAGGGACTTGTCCAGGGTCACCCTGGACTTGGTGGCAGAGACAGGACTGGTAACCTGCCTGCTTCTCACTGGGACAGCAGTGTCTTAGTCTTCCCACACACGCCCCTACGCAGAGCAGTCCTGTTGCCTAGCGTTGGGCAGCAGGGAGATTTGTTAGCTGGTGTTTCAGGGAAAAGGAACAGGCTGGACTACACTTTGCAGAGGAGAGGCTTCTGAGTCTTCCTCAGCCCTGACCACCAGTGCATGGCTTTGAGCTCTTCTCAGGAGTGTCTGCCTCCTGTGAGGAGGGTAAGAATGGGGAGCCCTGGGACTTGGGGTCTGGGAAAGAAGAGGAGGGGACCTTCAGACCACTTACCCTGGTGGCAAGCCCCATCTGGGGGCTGAGCTGTGTTGGGGGTGGGATCACTGCTCCAGGGACAGGGCGGTGACGGAGGAAATACTGGCCTTGCCCCACTTGGCTAGGCCATGCAAAGTCGCAGTGCACCTTTGAGGCTTCCTTCTGGAAACAGTGGTGCTCTGCCCTCCTAAGCCCACACACTCCCTTGTTTGTGTGGAGGATAGTGGGTTAAAACAGCAAAATGCTTACAGAGCTGTGCCCAGCATGTAGTAAGGGTAGGTGAAGTGTTATTTTTATTGTTATTCTTAAATACAGTAATAGACCTACAGCCTGTTTCCTGTGTCTGTGTGTGTGTGTTGTCAGTCAGCACCTTAATACAAAGGAGAAATAAGAGGAAGCGATTGTACCATCCCACGTATTTTAGCGTCAGCACACTGTGACGTAATGAGGTAGTCAGACAGTGAGACCTCACGTAGAACCACCACGAAGGCAACATCTGCAAGTGCTGACAGAGGAGAGTTTTGAAATAATAAACATGAGTTGCATTCAGTGACATATTTTTGAATAGTGAACAATTTTGCTAAATTCTGGACAAAGCAAAGACCAGTTTTCCCTCAGTTTACCAGTAGTTGCATTCAAGGAAAATTTGATGTACATTAAAACTGCAAAACTGCTTCCTTGTTCATTTGTAAAATGGAATTCAGTTTCTAGGTTCAGATAATTACAACCCTTTTTCACTTGCAAGAATTAAGTTGTATGGGTTTTGGGACAGTATGTCCTGTGTGTGAGAGGCAGCTCTTACTCTTTGCCCCAACCACCCACTAAAGCCCACTATGGCCCCCCAACATTGTGACAACCAAAACTGTTCCCTAGGGGGCTGTACAGCCTGTGGAAGAACCAGCTGGGTAAAGGATTATGGCTTCAAATTTGGGAACCCCCTTTGGCCCCACCGACGTGGTGGAAGAGCCTGGGTTTGAACGGAGGGACCCTTATTCACGTTTGTCACTCTTTATACCACCCTGAGCTGCCTGGGAAAGGGAACTCGTGGCACTAGGTTGGCAGCACCTCTGGGAACTGTGGGGGCAGGAGGCTCACGCTGGGCCTGGGTTGTGAGTGTCTGCTTCTCAGTGTGACCTGTGATGAGGGCTGGGGGACAAGGCCACCTCCGAGTTGAGGAGGAAGGGCAGCTGGCCTTTTCCCTTTTACCTGCTTCCTCATTGGGGATTGAACACAGGTTAGGGACTGTCCTGGGCAATCCCTCAGCTCTCAGGTGTGTTACTTGGTCAGGGATGGGTTTGGGATGGGTCAGGCTGCTTAGCTGTGAGGGTGCCACTGGCTTCTTTTTCTGGGCCCTAGACCGTATAGGTCAGAGGGCACTCATTGGTGGCACTGTGGTTTATTGTGGCCTGTACATGTGTTTGGTCAGCACAATGTGGGTGTGGGTGTGGGTGTGGGTGTGGCTGCGTGGGTGTGGGTGTTTCAAACTTGAATTAGTTGACATAGTTAAAAAGTCAGGAGAAAGATACAATGTTAAGTGAAATCAGGGAACAGATGGTGTGGGCAATGGCTAAATATTTGTGTGTGGGAAAAACAAAGTCCGAAGGATACATAAAATCCATTAATGGCATCTGGTTTTGGGGATGGGGAGCTAGGTGACTGTGAAATAGGGGAGGGAATGAGACTTTATGGCTCCTGTGTGCCTTTTGAATATTTTACCATGTGCATATATTACCTTTTCAAAAAAAACATTTAGTGGCAGGATTTTATATGTAGATTCAGATTTCTAGTGTTTCTTGAAAAAATTGAAAGCCTTGACAATGCTAGGGCACAGTTTGTTGTGGCAACCGTTGACAGGGGCTGAGCAGTGCTGCCTGTTTGAGCTGGTGTCTGAGAGTCCCCCCGTGTCTCCCCCTGGTCTCCCACCTGCTGTGGTCCTGGAGGCACTGGAGTGGAGGCCTGTAGAGTGGTCTTCAGATTGGAGGGAGAGGCTCTTGTCAGGCATTGGGAGGAACTTAGCTAGAGCTCATCTCGTCCTAAGCTCTTCCTGTGGGGTTCATCAGGTCTGGGGAACCCATGGATGGCTCCTCAAGGGATGCTATACCCTCCCCCCATTAAAACTTTATGACTAATATGTATTTCTCCTGGAGACACAAATTGATTGTCTTCATCAGATTCTCAAAGGGCTTATGACCCCAAGAGAGTTTGAGTTTGAGCCAGTGGGGAACCTGAGAATAGACAGGTTGATCTCAGGTCACTTGGCCACAGATCACAGATTTTGGGAGTAAGACCCTGACTCCAGAGCCTGGGCTATATACCAACTGCCCTAATTCTACCCTTGTTGCTGGCGGGAAGTGGGGCAGGTGGTTACACGCTATCTGTACAGCTCTTTTGGGGAGCAAGAGAATCCTTCCCTGCAGCAGCATAGTAGGGTGTGGGTGAGTTCAGGGCAGGGTCCCCCGTTATTAATATTTCCCTGTACTCCTTGGGGCCTGATTCATTCTTCCCTCCCCACAGAGGCTGGGGAGCAGCAGCATGGAGCCAGAGGAGGGCACAGGCTGGCTGCTGGAGCTGCTGTCTGAGGTGCAGTTGCAGCAATACTTCCTGCGGCTCCGCGACGACCTCAACATTACCCGCCTGTCGCACTTTGAGTATGTCAAGAATGAGGACCTGGAGAAGATTGGCATGGGCCGGCCTGGTAGGTGGGGACGCTGGCCTTGCTTGTCATTTCCCCACTGATCATTTACCTCCTCTGTCCTCAGGGTTGCCCACCACATGGAAGAGCCCTCCCCCTTTCTTCCGTGGGGTGGCATAGCTGACTCTCCCTGCCTGTACGAGAGCCCCTGAGGTAGGGTGGAGGGGCCTCAGTAGATGTCACACACACAGTGAGTGCACGAGAGCAGTTTGCACTGGTGAAGGTGAATTGGAGTCCGAAGAGTCTTACTTCAAGCTCCAACTACCACCCCTTTTCATTGTTCGGTCATTTGTAGGATATATTGCCTCCCTCTCTTCCTTTGCCCACATAGAGATGAGCCTGTTCTTTCCACCATTTTGAACATCGTGAGGGGTCAACATCCAGAGACCTGTGTGAAGAAGGGGAGATTAAAAACTCTCAGATGATTTGCTGATTTTCTCAATCTGTCTCTTTGTCACAAAGTTCTGCTCTAAGTCGAATTCTTCTCTGACTCTCTCTCCTGTGCACAGTGATCTGGTCTATAAGTTGAACTCATTTCTATGTAATGATCCTAAAAGTAATGGTTGCAGCATCCAGAAGTCATGGTGCTCCCTGTAGAACATTAAAAACTTATTTGTGCATTCAACTTAAAATAGCTAAATAAGCAGTAATGTGCTAAATGAGACACTGACTTAAATGCTACTGTTGTCCTGGAGAGTTTGGTGTCTCTAACAATACAATTTTATAGGAGAAAACTCAAAACTGGGAAAATTGTATCCAGTACCTCGATTTCCTTTGTTCCTGAGTGTTAGGAAAAGAGCATTACTGTTTAATTTTGGTGGTTAACACCTCCATCTAGAAGTGGCGTGCAGTGACTTTCTGGTTAAGTGCAGTCCCTAGTGGGTTGGGATGGTTTGTTTCCTTGGTGTCATTGTGCTGGACTCACCCCAGGGGACTGAGGAAGCCTGCAGATGGGCAGCAGCCTCTGGGAAGGCGGGCACGAGCAGCCTTAACAGCGTGGGGTTCCCCTTCCCTCCCTCAGGCCAGCGCCGGCTGTGGGAGGCTGTGAAGAGGAGAAAGGCCATGTGCAAGCGCAAGTCCTGGATGAGCAAGGTGGGTGGATGAGAAGTGAGACGGGCTAGGGCAGCCTCACGGGGCCCCACTCTGATGTCTGTCCTGGAAACTTCCCCCATTCCCTGGCAGTACAATCTCGCACTTTGTACAGACTTCCCTCCTCCAGGATCTTATCAGGCAGGGTACTTGTAGAGCTCCCTGGCTGAGGTTCTGTCTCTGCCAGACACAGCACGTGAGTGGCCTGTATGCAGCCATGGCTTCACATCCCTCTTGCTATGCATGTTGCTGGGTCTGGAGCTGGCGCTGGTTGACAAGTGTGCTGCAACTCACACTCTTGCTGAGTGCTGGGGCTGGTGTCCAGCATGGGGTGGTGGGGTCGGACTGGACCCAGGACACCTTTGCTTTGCTTCCTTCCTCCCCCACACTCCTTAGTCTGTAGAGGGTTTCTCTGGCCATCTGGCCTCCCTGACAGCTTCTTTCCCCACAGCCTCCCTCCCCATCCCCCCTTGCCCTAATTTGGGTCTTTGGAGTAGTGAGTCCCAGGCCTGACTCAGTGGAACTTTGCCCATTGTCTGGAAGACAATGGGAGAGGAAGTGAGCCAGCCAGGGCCTTCCCTCCCCACTTCTGGCCTCAGAACTGGGGTCGGGGGGCAGGCAGGGCAGAACAGCTGGACTGTGATTGGGTAGCAGAGATTTCCTGGGCTGTGATCTGCCAAAGGGGCTGTCTCTTGGGATCCTCTGGCCTTTTCTGGGGACACTGTCCTGGTCCCTTGCCCAGGTTTTAGGGGAGTTGAGCGTGTTGGGGCGGGTGAAGGCAGGAGGGAAGAGCTGTGTGGTGTGCCAGGGTTCAGGGGTCTTGGATCTATCACCGACTCGCAGGAGGTTCCTGGGCAAGTGAGGGAACCTCTCCAGGCGGTGAAGCATGTCTTCAGTAAGGCGGGGCTGGCCACACTTGCTCAGCTCACCTTGGGCTGTGGGGAGAATCCTTGTCAGCTGAACATTGCTTTCAAATGTAAGGGATTCCAGTTACTGGGAGGAAGGACAGAGCAGTGGCCAGAAGAGGCCCTCAGATTGGAGACCCGGTACAGATAAGGCTCTGCCAGCCTTGCGGCCAGGGGCCCAGCTGGACCGACTCTGCAGCCTGAAGCCAAGGCTTTGGATGCCCTAGTCGCGGTGGCCAAGTCAAACTGAAGCTCTGACCCTCAGGACTTCCTTCCTCCTGTCCCCTCACCTTTGGCCCCTTCTGTTTCCAGCCCAGCCTTCAGAGTTTGCTACAATTCTCCTTTCTCAGCCTTTCGCTCTAGGCGCACCTCCAGAAACCCAGCTGTCTTCCCAGGCCCTTCCCCAGCAAGGCATTGCTTCATCTGCACCCCACACACACTCGCGATCCAACCTCAGGCTCAAATTATCCTCTCCCCTGGCAGGATGAAGGGCAGCCGACTCCCCAGGGAGGGTGGAGACAGACAGCACCAAATGGGCAGCCCAGAGAAGGGGCCAGAGCTAAAAGTGGACAGAGAGGTGTTTGTGGTGGGCCCCTCAGGCTCCACCCATCTGCTGGGGTTAGGGGCTGGAGTCTTTGCTGGGTAGGGGGTACAGGGAGGGACAGGTGGGGCAGAAGGTGGTGCCTGGAGTGGCTTTGGGCTGTCCCAGACTTCCCAGCTGGGTGTGGGGCCACAGCAGCCACAGGCTCCATGCTTGTCCATCCATTTTTGGCACATACCCTGAGGCCTCACTAAGGCTGTGGGTCCCTGTTTGGGGGTGTGGACCTCCAGCCAGGCTGCTCCCGGGCAGTTTGGCAAAGCCAGGATCTATCTGGAGACCCAGCTGAGGACCCAGTGGGGGCAGACTGAGCGACTGTCCCTGGGGCCTCCGAGTTCCATCTGGCCCTTGGCTGCCTTCAAACAGGTGTTCAGTGGAAAGCGACTGGAGGCTGAGTTCCCTCCTCATCACTCTCAGAGCACCTTCCGGAAGACCTCGCCCACTCCAGGGAACCTAGCAGGGGAGGGGCCCCTGCAGAGCCTCACCTGCCTCATTGGGGAGAAGGACCTGCATCTCTTTGAGAAGCTTGGAGATGGCTCCTTTGGCGTGGTGCGCAGGGGCGAGTGGGGTGCCCCTTCAGGGAAGACGGTGAGCTTTCTGGGTTCTGTGGGGCATGGCAAAGGGACAGTCCCTCTGCTCTCTAAGGTGGGGCTGTCCGCTCTGCTGGGACGTGAAGGGGGCTGGGGACAGGCCACAGGATGGCTCACCCCTGAGTCCATGCTCAGGTTTAACTAGACGTGTGTTTTTCTTTTTTAAATTATAAATATAATTTACTTATTATAAAAGTTTGTAAACTATTTAAAAAGTAGAAAGAAAATATTTGTAATTCTACTACTCAGAGGAAGCACAGTTAGTATTTCTACCTTTTCCCCCCCTTAGGTATTTTGTTGAGTTTAGTTCAGATTTAAATTTTGGATACAGCTTTTAAAATCTTGCCATTTCTCTTGGTATGGTATTTAAATTTTTTCCCCAGAGGGATAGATAGCATATATACAATAAAGCATACAGTTGTTCGTTGTACAGCTCCGTGAAGTTTTACATATGCATAGACCCAGGTAACCATGCCCAGATCACGATACACAACATTTCCAGCTCTGCAGCACCTCCCCTGTGCCTCTTCACTGAGTATCTCCCTTCCTCTCGGGAGGCCACTGTTTTGACTTCTGTGACCATAGAATAATGTTTTGGCATTATGTTTGCAGCATTTTTCTTTTACACTAAGACTATTTTTAGTATTTTATGACATTTTAATACCCTGTCATCATACTCATCCTCTCTTACCTAATGGTTGCTGTTTGACCTGGGTATTACTCCAGGAAGGGGAGGTCTGATAGATGGCCCCCCAGAGGTCAACCAGCTGACCTCCTCCACTCAGGCCAAAGCACCTGTGACCCACCCAGGTGAGCAGAGCTGAAGCCAGGGTATTTGAGCTGAGTTGGAGGGAGGAGCAGGTTGACTCAGTGTGGTGGGGACTGGGGACTGCTCTGACTCCCTGCATTCCCTACTCTGGGCAGGTGAGTGTGGCTGTGAAGTGCCTGAAGCCCGATGTGCTAAGCCAGCCAGAGGCCATGGATGACTTCATCCGGGAGGTCAATGCTATGCACTCGCTTGACCACCGAAACCTCATTCGCCTCTACGGTGTGGTGCTCACACCACCCATGAAGATGGTGAGTCCTGTGGATGGGAGGGGCCTGTGGTCTCTGGGCCTCAGGTCCCCCAGATGCTACTTTGGTCCCCCATCTGATGTGGCAAGGGAGCTGAACAGGGGCCTAGCCTGGTATTGACTCTGTCTGTAGGAGCCCATGTCCATCTCTGCATTTTGCTTGTGTTCATTGGCAGAGAGTTGTACCCATGGGAGAAGCTGGCCCTGGAGTTTAGTGCTTGGAATTTCTAACCTGAGTCTCGTTGGGTTGTTTCTCCGGGCCTCAGTTTTACCACATTGCCTAAAAGGAATCTGTAGGACTCCAAGAGGTCCCCAGAGGACAGTCCAGGAAGGAACGTTGAGCATGCTCTGGCAGGCCTTCAGGAGAGGATTGGGAGCCAAGCATGGGGTGCTGAGGGAGGGTCAGGGCTCAGCCACACTTATTCCTCCCTCCTCCTCTGTGGCTGTAGGTGACAGAGCTGGCACCTCTGGGATCGCTGTTGGACAGGCTTCGCAAGCACCAGGGCCATTTCCTTCTGGGTACTCTGAGCCGCTACGCTGTGCAGGTGGCCGAGGGCATGGGCTACCTGGAGTCTAAGCGCTTTATTCACCGTGACCTGGCTGCCCGTAATCTGCTGTTGGCCACCCGAGACCTGGTCAAGATCGGGGACTTTGGTCTGATGCGAGCACTACCCCAGAATGATGACCACTACGTCATGCAGGAGCATCGCAAGGTGCCCTTTGCCTGGTGAGGGGCAGGTGATTCGGGTTCATGGGGCCTGGACCCCGACTTTGCCTCACTCTGGTCCCTGCACACCCAGGCCTCAGAGCTTCCAGGGCCTTTATACCTACAACAGCCCTTGTCTCTTTTGCTTTTCTTCTGTGCCCATGCCTTCACTCATCCATCTGGGAATTCTTGTTGCCAGGCACTGGAAATAAAGGGATAAGTGCTATGGGGATTCATAAAGGCTTCCTGGAGGACTTGGAATTAAGCTCCCGAAATATCAGGAAAAGTTAGCCATGCAAAGTCTTGTTGGTAAGAATAATGCAGGTAGAGCTAGTGGCAGGCAGGGCCAGACCAGGCTCGGTCTTGTGGATGCTGAGCCGGGATGTTTACCTGCACATGGCGTGGTCCCTGCTTTTGCCCTGCCACCTGTGTGAGCCAGTCCTGTGCTGAGACCAGCATGGTCCTCTGGTGTCAGAAGCACCCAAAGGAATATATTCTCCCTGCTTTGGGGTGGGCAGAGCCAGTTCAGTCCAGCTTGCCAGAATATCCTTCTAATTCAGGATGTATGGTCACCCTACTTAGTAACTGACCTTATACCTAGGGGATACATCCTGGATTATGCCTGTTGTCCTGGAGTAATTAATAGCACTTTCTTTCATACTCAAGCATCCTAGGTTAGAGGATAAATTATAAGGTCACCTATTTTTATACAGCCCCCTTAAAACAACCCTGTGAAGTGAGCAGATTTATTGTTACTCTCATTTCACAGATGAGGAACATGAGGCTTAGAGATCTTGAGTGTATTTCCCTGGGTCCTGTCCCCTCTGAGTGGCAAGGCCAGCTCTCCAGTCCCAGGAGAGATCCTTTGCCTCTCCATCGAGAGTGGCTTCCTCCTCACCCTGTGCCTCGGCCTCCCTGGAATACCCCTTTGTCGTCCTCCGCATTTCTCCCCCTCACCCAAGAGGGCGTCCCAGAGGGAGTGTGCAGGTATCTGGGTGAAGCCAATATAACTGTTTCCACCCATTTTGGTTCTTCCCCAGGCCCTGTCCAGATTTCCCGCCCACACCTTCCTGCTGAAATGACCCAAATGCTAGGATCCTGCCCAAAATCTGAAAATTGTCGTCCTCCCACCACAATTAGAAAACAGCCTGAGCTTTTAACCCTTACCCTTTCTGGAGCCTCTGACTTTTTTCCCCTGCGTCTCTGACTTGGGAATTTCACCCTCTTCCCATCCCAGGCTGCATGTGGGTAAAAGACCTGAGCATAGATGATTTTCTCCAGGTCTGTGTACTCGCTGTATCCTGCCCTGTCCCTTTTATGCTGTGTCCCCAGTACCTGCTGTTGAGCTTGGCATATGGGGCAACAACATGTGTGTTGAATGAGCATTTTGTCAATTGGGGCTGGTGGGGGTGCTCTGAGAGACCTTCTGTTTGATCCCTGCTTCTGCCAGGTGTGCCCCTGAGAGCCTGAAGACACGCACCTTCTCCCATGCTAGTGACACCTGGATGTTTGGGGTAACATTGTGGGAGATGTTCACCTATGGCCAGGAGCCCTGGATTGGCCTTAATGGCAGTCAGGTGAGGGGGCTGGGTATTGTGCTCCTCATATGGTTGGTCCCTGGCTTCCAAAGAGAAGGGCCCCCAATGGTCAGGAGAGGGATGGGCTAGGGCTTGCTCCCATTCCTAGCCCTTGCCACAGCCACCTTTCCAGAGGCACCAGACCTGGAGATGAAGGCTAGAGGCCTGAGGAGAGGCCCTACCCCCAGCGGCAGATCTCTTCTTGGGGTACAGGCATGGCGGCTGGAGGGAAAGTTGGAAGTGGAGAGCTGGGTGCTTTGCTTGTTCTCAAACTTCACCACCCCATCTAGATCCTGCATAAGATTGATAAGGAAGGGGAGCGTCTGCCCCGCCCTGAGGACTGCCCCCAGGACATCTACAATGTCATGGTCCAGTGCTGGGCTCACAAGCCAGAGGATAGACCCACCTTTGTGGCCCTGCGGGACTTCTTGCTAGAGGTGAGGACAGGTCTGCCCAGGGGGGCCCAGGAATTCAAGCAGGGGTCAGTCCTAGGGTGGGCAGTGACCTATTTCTGCCCTCAGGCCCAGCCCACTGACATGCGGGCCCTTCAGGACTTTGAGGAACCAGACAAGCTGCACATCCAGATGAACGATGTCATCACTGTCATTGAGGGGAGGTAGGGAGCATGGGGGCCGCACCTGCACTGCCTTTAAGGGTGCAGGGTGGAGGGGCCTGCTGGCCAAGAACTCTCATGCCTGCAGGGTCCTTATGGCATCATACAGGCTGTGGTGGGTCCGAGCTGTGCAACAAGGGCATGCCTGGGTTCACACCTGAGTGCTTGGGTTTAAGTATGCAGGTGCTACTGTTCTGAGGGGTATTTTCCCATCTAGTGCAGACTCCATCACCATTTTTCTGGTGGGCTTCAGTCCTGGCTGTGTGGGTCAGGGCCAAACTGCTATTATGGAGAAGCAGCCACAGGCCTCAGGGCCACAACTGGAGACTCTGGAACTCCTAAACATTCCTCCTCTTATCCTCTTCCTCCCTTTCCTTTCCTGTCTCCTCCTAGGTTAAGGATTCTTAATTACCCACCTGTGTGGTTTCAGTTTCCCAGAGCAACCCCACCCTCTTCCTGGCAGCCCCCCCCCCCCCCCCCCCCCCCCCCCCCCCCCCCCCCCCCCCCCCCCCCCCCCCCCCCCCCCCCCCCCCCCCCCCCCCCCCCCCCCCCCCCCCCCCCAGCCCCACTGCTCCTGCCCAGGGCTGCCCTCCTCTGCTGGACCTCCCACTGTGGCCTCTCTGTCCCCAGGCTTCCCTCACAGGGCCTCTCTTCCTGACCTCCTTCCTCCCCTTCACACCTTGCTGTGTATCTGTGCCTACAGGCAGAAAGCATCTCCTGAGTCATGTCTCCTAGCCTGCTGGAGCCCCGCCCTGCTCACCCCACCCACTGTTATCTGAGCCTCAGGAGTCTGAGGAACTGGTTGGAGTAGGGGAGGCTTAAGGTGCCTTCGGAATAGGGGGTGGGCATGGAGGGCCAGGAAGAGGAGGAAGACAGAGGAAATTCCCCATACTCCCAGCTCCTCTGACTCAGAGCCAGGCTCTGTGAAGGCAGGGGTTGCTTCCTGCAGAGCCCTTTCTACTTGGACTTCAGGTTTGGGAGTCTAGGCCTTTGGTTATACCTTGTGCCACATGGGGGCTTGGTGACAGGGGAGAGCCTTTGGTCTGAGCCCATGATAGAGTTGGTCCTGGAACTCAGGCTGGTTGGAGGAACATGACCTGTACCTGCTCTGTCCCCAGCACTTCTTGCTCAGACCAGGCTCTCTCCTTGCCTTTGGGCACAGTATCTGGGAATAAGAATGATATACCAACGACTTAGTGATAGTGGATAAAAGAAAACTAGGAGAGAGGCCTGGGGGACAGGAAGAAATTTGTGGTTTGGAATGAGGGGCCAGGGAAGGGACTGCAGGCCTGGTACTCTGGAGAGCATTTTGGAAACAGGAAAATTAGGGTAAGGGCCCCTGTGGAGGTGCATGGCAGGACTGTAAGCCATAAGTCTGGGTCTACAACCATTCCCACTTCCAGGAGCCACAGGGCCTTGGACCTGACCCCTCTGTGCCCTGTAGTGCCCCTGTCCTTATTTCCTCCATCCCTTGCTCTCAGTGGGGGTCTGTATACCAGAGCCCAGTGGTGACTCAGGAGATTCTTGTGTTTCTGGGGCGTGTATCTCTGGAGCTGGTGCCCTGGGTCACCTCTGGAGCTAGGCAGCCAAAGGGAGGGGTCAGGGAGCCCTCCTCCTGGGAGGCTGCTGTGGGCATGCCCCGCCCTGCCCTTTCATCACAGGCTCCCTGCTGCCTGCCAGTGTGGGCTCGCTGGGCTCCTCCTCCAGGGCCACCGGCTGACTTGGACCACAGTGCCTGCCTTGGTCCCTGGAGCTGCTCAGGAGGTGGGAGGTGAGGGGCAGAAGCCACGACAGCCGACAGCCAGTGGGGCTTTGGGAGTGGGCCTTTGTGTCAGTGGTACAGCAGCTTTACTCTGCCCCCTTGTTTTCTTGGTGCCCAGGTCTCTGTTTGGCTGGCTCTGTCTCCCTGTTTCCAGGTGGATGGGCTTTCTGTGTTTGTCTCTTTGGGTCTGGGTTGTATGTGTGGGTTCCTGACTATTTCTCTATCTCCTCTTAGCCTGTCTCTCAGCTCTCTCCATATCTGGGCTCTTTAATTGGCCTTGGATTCCTTCTAGCAGAAGCTGTCTCCAGCATTTGTTTCCTAGTCCAGACTCGGGGAACCCCCTTGCTCCTGACTCTTATTGGTTCTGCAGGCTTCAGTGCTTCTTGAGGTACTGGGCAGTGGGCAGAGAGACACCTTGATGTTCTTTGAGCCCAGTGAGGCTCAGTCCAGACTGAGGGACAGACGATGACCGCTCTTTTCCAGGGGGGTCTTATTTGGAGGCTGGGGTGGCCAGCAGCACGTTTACGTTCTGTTTATGGAATAGGCGAAGGAGGACAGAGGTTTTGAAATCCTTGTGCAGGTCTGTGGCCTTGCTTGGTCCCTGGAGCCTCTGCTTCCTGTGGTAGGTGGGGGAGGGGGAAGCAGGAGTCTGTGGTGTTCCTCAAGGCCAGGGGCTGCTTGAGACAGACACCCAGAGAGAAGTGGGTGGGGTGGTATTTTGAGCAGAATGTTTAAGCAAATTTGTCAGCCATTTCTGGGCTACCTTAGACCAGGACTGGGACAAGGGGCTGAGATTTCAGAGGCTGGTCCCCAATAGAGCTGGGGCCACTGTAGGCACTCCTCAAGTCCAGGCCTCCGTGTCCTAGGTGCTGCTTCATGTTTTGCTTATCCCAGGATGCTGACAGGCAGCAAGAAGTAAAGAGTTCTTGTTGAAGGTGCTGAGCCCTTTTCTCACTCCCCGGGGACTCCCCTTCTGCGTCTGTCTTTGCTATAGTACTGCTGGATGGCATGGTGGGCCTGGCTCTCCTGCTGTTGCCATCAAGACTCTGGCCTGTTGGTAGAGGAGGAAGAGAAGATGTGGCTGGAGCAGGCTGGTGGGAAGGACTGGGCTTGGTCCTCTTGGTTGCTGGTGCCTCAGAGGGAGGCCAGGTGGGCAGTTTAAGGCAGCACTGGCCATCTCATTGGTTATCTCAGGGGTTTCATTAGAGCTTTGTCGGAGTGTGATTGCCAAGGGGCTTCTTTCTCACAAAGACTCTGTATTCCTATTCCCTGTCCTAGGAGCAGAGATGTTTTTGAGGAGTGTGTGTCAGGACCCCCAGCAGTCATGGAGGATCTCACCTTGGCCATACCTGTAATGAAGGGAAGTGGGCTTGGTGTCATCTATCGCTTTCAGAAGTGGGTCCAAAGGAGGCTCCTGTGTAAGGATCTAGGCTGTGTTTGGCAAAAGGAAAGGAATAGAAGGAGTGACCTCCTGCCAGCCTGGCTTTGCTCAAGGTCCACACAGGGAGGGCATAGTTAGGGCCTTGGACATGAATCCATTCTACTCTGCACGGCATCTGTGCCTCAGCTGCGTTGCTCACCTAAGGTAATGAGCACTTCTGAAGAGGTGTAGTGAGCAGAGTCCAATGTCCAGTCCTGGGGCTGGTGTCTGAAATGGTTCTGTGAAGTGGCACAACAGAACCCAGGGAGCCAGTGAGTTTTGCGGGAGAGCAGCAGCAGGGACCCCCAGTGCCAGGCGTGCCTCCCACCTTCTTCACAGGCGGCCTTGGACCTCAGCTGGCGTGAGGGGAAGGAGGGGAGCATTTTTCTCCTTGGAATGGCCCTGCTATTTTCGGATGGGCTTTGTCCCTTCCTGGGTGTTGTCCTCTCTTCCTTCCTTTCCTGCCCTTCCCACCCAGAGGGCAGGGTGGTAATCACAGGGTTGCTGTGTCTGTGGTGGGCCCATCAGCGGGCTTGTTTACAAGGAGGCTGGGCTCCTATCCCTCCTCCTCCTTACCTCTCTGCTTCCTAAGGACTGCTGTGCTTGTAGGGTTTGACTTTCCTCTCTGGAACAGACTATTTGGGGATTATGATGCCCCAGTGGGCCACATCACCTCACAGAAGAGGGTCCCGGTGCTCAGGCCTTGCTACTTCCTTCCACCCTCCAGCCTCCGCCATCCCTCCTGTCTAGCTGTGGATTGGAAGAGACCTTTCTTTAACGTTCCTGGCTGTAGACATGTGACATATGGGTAGGGAGTTGACAGCAAGGGCATGCCTACCACAGCAGCATGAGAGTGTCACCACCTCTTCCTTAGCCCATCTGTTGTCCAAGTTGTCAGGGGTGAGTGATCCAGCAGCAAACATGAGAGCCTCACAGCCCGTTAGCTCTTTGGCATTCACAGTGTCCAGGAAGGTGCTCTGTTCTTTCTTTGCCTGCCTGCCCCAATCCTGCCACGACCCCCAGGGGCTTAGATTGCATAACAGGTTTTGTGTGTGAGGTCAGAACAAGGAACTGATGCTCTAGCCACTCTGGGAGACTGGGTTCCCTTTGGGACCCCTTGTTTAAGGCAAGAGTAGAGCTCCTTCCAGAGAGGTGAATGGGGCAAGGGTGAGTATCCCCCATCTCTGCTAAGAGCTGGTAGAAGGTACTAAAGAGACATACACTGCTGATGTAAAGGCATGGATTGCCCCAAGTGGTTCCAAATGCATGAGGAGCTACATGCAGGAGATAGGTTGTGTGTGGTTGGAGGGCTTAGCTTCAAGCCCTCTGCTAAGGCCATGGTGCTCCCTTCGGCTCCTGAAGCTCAGAACTCTTAGAACCGGGCTGGAGTGAAATCGAGTGAGCAGATGAGAACTGGGGCCCAGGCCTTGCCAGGGGAGGAGGGAGAACAATTGGATTTGAATCCTGGGTCTGCTGCAATCTTTCTGGTAACTGTAGGCAAGTCAGGTCACTTGTTTGAACCTGTTTCCTTATTTGTAAGCAGTAGGGAAAGCTGTCTCACCCACCTGGGTAGCTTATGGTAAGACTGTGTGCAAATAGACTGCTACTGGGGGAGTGGCAGGTCCTGGGGGGCTGCTGGGAGGAGGCGGGCTGATGGGTGACCACCCTGGTCCTGGGGCCTTAGCTCCCTGCCAGGGTGGTTAGATATAGTTAGAGTTTACATGGAAAGGGTCCCACTCCTTGGGGCTATCACACCACACCCTTGTGTTCACCATGTCATCTCTGTTGGGCAGGGCTGAGAATTACTGGTGGCGTGGGCAGAACACGCGGACGCTGTGTGTGGGGCCCTTCCCTCGCAATGTGGTGACTTCCGTGGCTGGCCTGTCGGCCCAGGACATCAGCCAGCCCCTGCAGAATAGCTTCATCCACACAGGGCATGGTGACAGCGACCCCCGTCACTGCTGGGGCTTTCCCGACAAGATCGACGAGTGAGTACTGGGCAGGGCCCTGCTGGGGGTTCCAGGGCCAGCAGCCCCTCCCTGGGCACGCAGGCTCTTTCAGGCTTCCAAGGTCCCTGTTGTAATTGTGGAGCAGAAGGTCTCTGGTTTCCCAGCAGCTTTTCCCTGTAGTCAGAACCAGGGTTAGGAGCTTCAGAGGATGGATCCACATTACCATTTGGTGACAAGGCCCACAGGGGCTTCAGCCTTAAGCTCCCTGGCACATTGGCCTTCGGAAAATGGACTTGGGAACAGCCTGTCGAAGCAGTTCAGTAGGAAAGCTTTTCTCATCATCCCCAGCATTTAAGTATCAGTTTCCCTTTTCCTGTTGGTAGTAGTGGATTCCAGGATGTGGGAACCTGCTGTGTCAGGGCCAGGGGTGCAAGGCACAGAAAGAATTCCCTGTGGGGGAACCTCAGAGCGAATGTTGGGCAAGCAGCTCAGCACCCCGCCTGCCTGCCTACTCTGTACCCTAGAGGGGTGTTCATTTTCCTTTAAGTGAAAGGATGAGGTCACTGGGGGGCCATCTAGGGAGGGCACAGAAGAGAAGAATTAGTCACTTCCTGGGTGCCCTGCCCCTGGGTTCTACCTGGCAGCTTCTCACTCCAGGCCTCTCTGCTGACCCCGAGGAGCTTCTGTGTCTCTGTTCTCATCAGCCCTTGTTCCTCTGACCCCTGCTGACACAGTTTGGGGGCTTGGTGAAGCAAGCCCTTCTCCTCCATGCTCCTACCCGCCAGGACCCTAGTAAGCTCTGGGAGGTAGTTCATGTATTTCTTGCTCATAAGAGCCAGATGAGGGCCTGAGTTGGGGCAGCAGAGCACGGACACTCTCCAGAGGGAGGCCCTCTGCCCTCTGCCCTGCTCCTGGCGTGCCATGGCCAGCCCAGCCCCATTCTTTCAGGCTTTAATCAGCCCCAGTGACTAAGTCCTGAATCCTGACAGTCAGCATAGGGGTTGAGGGTAAATTGGGAGCAGCACGGGTGGCCCCACCCCTGGCAGTGGGGCAGAAGGATCCTTTCTGCCCACTCTGACTGGGGAGGATAGCCAGATGCCTCCAGGCCTGGCAAGAGAGAAGAGAGTATGCCAGCAGGTGGCTGCTGGGCGTGGGTTGGGGTGCCATGGGGATTGCAGAGGGCCAGCTCTGCCCTCGTAGGGTGTTCTTGGAGTCCCTACAGTCCTAGGCTTTTCAACCTGCAGTCAGGAGTCCTTCCCCTGCCCTCTCTCCATGATGCCATCCCCTGGTTATAGCTCAGCTCTGCAGAAGGGAGCTGCTGAGAGTCGAAGTCCTGTGCTCCAGACCCACACCTGCAAGGGACTTGGAACAAGGTGGTCCTCTTGATACCTGACCCCTGGGGACAGGCCCAGCATCTCCTCCAGAGGTTTCCTCACGGCCACCCCTCCACATTGGTTCTCTACCCTCTGACCTGGTTCTTTCCCCACAGACTGTATCTGGGAAACCCTATGGATCCTCCCGACCTGCTGAGTGTGGAACTGAGCACCTCCCGCCCCATCCAGCCTCTGGGAAGGGTGAAAAGTAAGAGCCCTCAGCTCCCTAGTTCATTGGCTGCCCAGGGGCACTGTATCTGCTCAGGCCAACCCCGAGCCAGCTCTTCTGACTCTGAGATGGCTGGGTCAGGGCAGCAGGGGGGACAGCTGTGTCCCTGGCTCTAGCTGGGTGTGGGGTGGAAGATGAGAGGCAGCTGTACCCGCCAAGGTGGGCATCCTCGGTCATTCCCGCGCTGGCCTGCCTGCCTCAGCTCTCTCCATCCCCCTTTCCCCCGTGTTCAGAGCCTATAGCCTTCCTCACCCACGCTAATCCCACTCTCCTCTCCCAAGCCAAAACCACCCCACGGGCTTCATCTTGGCTGGGAGCCTCATCCACCACCCGGATGCTGGGCTTGTCTTTCCGGAACACAGTTTTCCCATCCTGCCGCCCCATTGCTCCCCATTGCTTTTGGGTTTGTGTGTTTACTCGCCCCTATTCACTGCGCGTGCGCGCTCTCTCTCTGTCTTTCTCCTTGCTCTGCCCTGTTGTCTGGCTTTGTCTTCCTCCTCCCTTGTCCTCTTGTCTGTCCTGCTCTACCCACCCCCTCTCTGCATGGCCTTTCCCGCAGGGGAGCCTCCACCTCGCCCACCTCAGCCTGCCATCTTCACTCAGAGTAAGTGGGGCTGTTCTCGGTGCCTTGGCCCCTGCCCCTGGCCCCTCTTTTCTCTCATTCCTTCTCTCCTCCTGGAAGGTACAGATCCCTCATAGCCGGTTGGGTGGGAGGGGAAGCCGGTGGGTGCTGTGGGCTTTTGTTTCTGACCTGACCCAGCATGCCTGCCTCTACCCACACCCCACACCCACCTGCAGAAGCCTGGACTTCTGGAGCAGGTGTGTGGTCCTGGAGCCCACCTCTGCTCCTCTATCTCTGCCTGGCCTGACCCACTCCCTTTGGGACCTGCAGAGGCTGGGCTTTCATGATGGTGGGTCAGGAGCTCCTGTTGCCCTTGATGGTGGGGATTTGCCCATAGCCCCCTGCCTGCACTAATGGTGTGCTGCAATGGGGTGGGAGTAGGGTTACTAACCACGGCCCAGGGCAGGAGTGTTTGGAGGGGCTATGTTGATGGAGCCTGGCCTTGTGTTGATGGAGGGGCCTGGACATCAGAAGCAGACCGGTATGGGGTGTTGCTTGCTCTAGCTGAGGTGGAGCTGGGCTCCCTGCCCACGTAGAGGGCTGGCAGCATCGAGAGCAGGCTCTGCCCTGTAGTTTGAATGGGGTCAGTTGGTAGCTGAGGGCTGACCTCCGAGAGAGTTGGGTGGGGGGACATTTGGCTTTTCTCCTACACCCCACCTTTCCTGCCCCCCCCCCCCCCCCCCCCCCCCCCCCCCCCCCCCCCCCGCCTGACACTGCCTCTCTGTTGGGATCTCCCTTCCATTGCAGAACCAACCTATGACCCTGTGAGTGAGGACCAAGACCCCCTGTCCAGTGACTTCAAGAGGCTGGGCCTGAGGAAGCCAAGCCTGCCCCGTGGGCTGTGGCTGGCAAAGCCCTCGGCCCGGGTGCCGGGCACCAAGGCAGGCCGCGGCAGCAACAGCGAGGTCACACTCATCGACTTCGGTGAGGAGCCTGTGGTCCCGGCCCCACGGCCCTGCGCACCCTCGCTGGCGCAGCTGGCCATGGATGCCTGCTCCTTGCTGGACAAGACCCCACCGCAGAGCCCCACTCGGGCACTGCCCCGGCCCCTGCACCCCACACCTGTGGTGGACTGGGATGCCCGCCCGCTGCCCCCACCACCCGCCTACGATGATGTGGCCCAGGATGAGGATGATTTTGAGGTCTGCTCCATCAACAGCACCCTGGTGGGCGCAGGGGTCTCACCTGGGTCCAGCCAGGGCGAGACCAATTACGCCTTTGTGCCTGAGCAGGCGCGGTTCCTCCCTGCCCTAGAGGATAACCTGTTTCTCCCACCCCAGGGTGGGAGCAAGCCACCCACCTCAGCCCAGACGGAAGAGATCTTCCAGGCGCTGCAGCAGGAGTGCATGCGGCAGCTGCAGGCCCCGGCCCGCTCGCTGGTCCCTTCACCCAACCTGGTGGGCGATGATAAGCCCCAGGTACCCCCCCGGGTGCCTATCCCCCCCAGGCCCACGCGCCCACGTGGTGAGCTGTCTCCAGCCCCCCCAGGCCAGGAGGAGACGGGGCGGTGGCCTGGACTTGCCTCCCCTCCCCTGGTACCTCCAAGGGAGCCTCTGTCCCCTCAGAGCTCAAGGACCCCCAGTCCCCTGGTGCCACGTGGCAGCTCCCCACTGCCACCCCGGCTTTCAAGCTCACCAGGGAAGACCATGCCCACCACCCAGAGCTTCGCTTCAGACCCCAAGTACGCCACACCCCAAGTGATCCAGGCACCCGGCCCACGGGCTGGTCCCTGCATCCTGCCCATCGTCCGCGACGGCAAGAAGGTCAGCAGCACCCACTACTACCTGCTGCCTGAGCGCCCACCCTACCTGGAGCGCTACCAGCGCTTCCTGCGTGAGGCCCAGAGCCCTGAAGAGCCGGCCCCCCTGCCTGTGCCCCTGTTGCCCCCACCCAGCACCCCAGCCCCTGCTGCCCCCACTGCCACTGTTCGACCCATGCCCCAGGCTGCCCCAGACCCCAAGGCCAACTTCTCCACCAACAACAGCAACCCAGGGGCCCGACCAGCAGCCCTGAGGGCCACTGCTCGACTGCCACAGAGGGGCTGCCCTGGGGACAGACCAGAGGCTGGACGGCCAGCAGATAAGATCCAGATGGTGAGTACCAGGCCTGGCTGCCAGGTGAAGAGGGGCAGAGGCCCGAGGGCCCCGGAGGAATGGACACAAGTGGTGCTGACGGGTGGGTGTGCCCAGCTGCAGGCCATGGTGCATGGGGTGACCACAGAGGAGTGCCAGGCGGCCCTGCAGAGCCACAGCTGGAGCGTGCAGAGGGCTGCCCAGTATCTGAAGGTACCACCACCTCCTGCTCACTCTGGTTTTCAGGGACCCTGAAGACTGGTTCTGCTGTTCTCTCCCCCTCCTTATTACCCTCTGGCTCTCCTCTGCCCCCACCCTGGTCTGGTGCCCTTGGCCCCAGTGTGTCCCATGGCACCACCCTCTGCTCCTCAGGTGGAGCAGCTTTTTGGGTTGGGTCTGCGGCCACGAGGCGAGTGCCACAAAGTGCTGGAGATGTTCGACTGGAACCTCGAGCAAGCCGGTTGCCACCTTCTGGGCTCCTGTGGCTCTGCCCACCACAAGTGAGTAAGCCCCACACCTTGCCACCTTCCTGTCCCCAGAGGGCTGTCCTGGAGCATACCACTCGAGGAAAAAGCCCAACACTTCACAACCAGGAGGAGGGGAGGTGGGCCCCGGGCCCAGGACACAGACTGTTCTAGGTGAGAAGTCTCTCCTAAGCTCATTTATTGAGACTTTTAGCCACTTGGTTCAAATGTGCTAATGCAAAGAAGAGGCAACTGGAGCCTCTCTGATGAACAGGTGGCTTTTTTGCCCGGCCACTGCACCCCAAGTGGCCTCCAGAGAGTGGCGGTTGAAGACCCAGTGATTTAAACAAATTATTTCTCACCTCTGCATTTCATAGTTCAGTTTAAAGTAGCACAGTTTTAATGCCTTTTTAAAGGAATGTCTAACCAAAACTTAAAAAATTTACACACGTACACACAAACAAAATATATAAATACATACAGTGATATGTAGTGTAAATAATGTGTATGTGAAAATTTTATCAAATCAAAAAGTTGGTGAGATGGATAAATCCCACTGCTACTTATGCACATGTCCCAATTTCTTAGGGTCCTCATCTGTGAGGTGTGTGTGAATGACAGTGCCTTCCGCATAGATGTGATTCAAAGAATTAATGAGGGACGCATTTGTCACACCTCACAGCAAGTGTTTGGCACACAAGGCACCATTAATGCTGGGACTAATTTGCATCCAAATAAACTTAGTCTTTACTCTGCCTGCCACCCTTGGCTATGCCTAGTACACAGTCCTGCTGGTCTCTTATCTTTAGTTGTTCAAAGTTAAAAAGAAAAAAAAAACGGCATCCCAGGATAGCAGGTTCCAAAATTATCGTCTAGACTACCAGTTTTCAGCCGACTTGCCTGGCACCTAGAGGCCCTCCCACACTGGATATTCCATACTCTGTTACACTGACCACTGTTGATGGAGGGGCTTTCTGGTTCTTTCCCCTTCTTTAGGCGCTGAGATGTCTGGAGAGCCAGAGGGTCTACCCTGAAAGGAATAACGACCAGTCTGTCCATCTGACAAGGGTGGGGAGATGCCCTTTTAGGCCTGGAGGACCTGCTGCCACCCACTGCTCCCAGTGACAGAGTGGGGGCCAAGGCAGCAGGAGGCTGGGAGCCCTGCCTTGCCCGTTCCTCCCTCATCCAGCGGCGTCCCTGCAGCTTCGTCCCTTGCACCCCATCCAAGGTGCAAGAAGGAGCCTTGTGGAGGCAGGCCTGGGGGTGGCCTCATCAGGCCCTGCAGCTGACCTGCTCTGGCTCCACCCTGGCGGGGCCATGGCTAGAGTAGTGTGTGTCTCCAAGTCCTGCCAGTGGGGAAGCCAGGCTTGACCCCGGGCCGGGAGGATGTGTTGGCCACACAGAAAGGTGGACCAGCACAGGGCTGGGCCTTTCTCCAGGAAGCCCCTGGTGGGCATTTGGGGTGTTGGACAGAATGTGACTTACAGCCTCGCCACGGACATGTTATAGGACTTGGCTGGTCTTAGGATCTTGTGCCTGGAAATAGCCTGCGGTGGCTCAGGAAGCAGAGCAAGTGTGCCAGATAGTTCTCTGGCAGGGACCAGGGCCCAAGGCCCCAGGGTTGGAAGGAGACCAAGGGGGCAGCTGCCCTAGAGGGACACCAGTGCTTCCTCTGTGACACAACTCTTTCCCTGTGCTGTTCCATGTTTTCCCACCAGCCTCTGTTGCCAAAGTTGCTGCCCCAGCTATGGATACCTGCTTCTTCCAGAGAAATAAAATTAGTTTCTATTTTACGTTACTTAACTTGTGCCTGTCTGTGTCTTTGCCTCTTGGTCAGTGGACTGAGGCCCCAACCGCCACCATCTGCCCAGGGCAGCAGGCACCATAGCACCATCTGTGGACAGAGGGAGGAAACGCAGGCCTGGTTGACTAAGGGGTCTCCCCATTTCTCAGACTGGCAGAGGGGCAGAGCCCCCACCTGATGTAGTCACCGACTCACAGTCCCATGTTTGATCTATAGAGTTCCATAAGGCAGGAAGTGCTGCAGGAGAGAGTACAGCAACTCAGCTGGACCTAGTCCAGAAACTTGAGACACAAGGAAGCCTTCAGTATGTTTAAGTATTTTATTTTTCTGATTAACTAATATTTCACATGATTCAAAATTCAAAAGGTCCTAAAGAATATGGAGTGAAGTCTCCCAGCCCAGCTGCCCACTTCACTTCTCCCCAGAGGCTGACTTTATCATCAGTTTCTCAAGATGTTTTATTCACTCACAGTATTTTGAAGAGTTTAATAGCCACTGAAAGAGCTTCCCCATTCTTGTTTAGGGTTGCATGGATATATGGGGCTACCATAATCTATTTAACCAGACCCCTTTTGATGAAGGGATATTTTGGTGGTTTCCAATCCTTTGTAATTACTACTGCTGCTGCAATAAATGGTGTAAGTGGGTTTATTTTTCACGTGCAGCTGAAGGATGAGTCCGCTCCTGAGTCATAAAGAGTGTGCAGTAATGACAGATTCTGCAGAATTGCTCTCCTCAAAAGAGGTTATTCCAGTTGTCACACAGCCACTGGTGTGGGAGAGCTTTCTGTGTGTTAAGGAGGTTTGTGGTTTTAGCCAGTCTGACAGGTGGAAAATGGTATGTCCCTGTAGTTTTAATTTGCATTTCTCAAATGAATGAACATTTTAAAAGATTACATTTCCTTTTCTATGAGTTTCCTATTAATATCCTTGGTCCATTAAAAGAAGTTAGATTTATTAATGTATTTGCTCACTAGTTTTTAGGAAATTATTGGATCAAGGAAATTAGCCCTTTGAGTTTTATCATACTATCATCTGAATTTCAGGAAAGGAGGTAAATCATAAGGAAGTAAACTGATGGCTTGGGTTTTATTAAAAACAAGCCATTCAGGATGGGTTTGGGCCTCTCCTTTGTGTGTCTGTGGCTCCAGAGAGGTGTGTGTGGTGGGCCCTGAGGCCTGGGAGTCTGGAGCCTTCAGATCCAAACATTCTGCCTACCCTGTTCACTAAGATACGAATTAAATTATATTTAACTGCGATTTTTAAAATTTAGTCAAATGTGGTATAAAAGGGAAAAAATTAATGTTAAGTAAACTTTGGGCATTGCTACTAGACCTGGATTCCATTCTCAGCTGTTTGATCTGGGGAAAGTTTCTTAACCTTTCTGAGCCTATAACCTGGGGGAGAGAGTAATTATTGCTTTATAGAAGAATGGGGGTGAGGATTAAATGAGGTCACATTGGTAAAATGTGCTTAGTGCATGAACCATGGTGAGTACTCAGTAAACCGTATTATTATACACCTTATTTTTTCATGTTTCTTACTGTCTCTACCAATCCGTAGTTTACATTATACACTGACCATGGCTCTGTGTATATAATTGTCTTTTCACATTTCTCCCTTAATTTTTTTTTGAAACAATTTGTTCTTTTGCTACAAAGTCATTCCTATTTATAGATCGTGGACATTTTCAGCTCCATTTTTTTGAAATGTCATTTTTTGGTGAACAGTGGCAGTGCTAATATATTTCAGAAAGATTTTTTGTAAGCAAAGACACCAAAGCATCTGGGGTCCAATGTACGTACTTTTCTTGCTAGACACACAGTTCCCTCAATTCCAGGGTTTCCTGTTGGTTTTCTCACCTTTGAGCGGACAACCAGCTTTTCCCAGCATCTCCTGGGTTTGTTGAAAAGGTCTTATTGGAGTCGTTGAAAAAGCTGACCCGGGTTGGATTGCCAACGTGGAGAATCAAAAAAATCAGCAAAGATTCATTGGGCACTTTCTCTGTGTCAAGTCCTGATGCGGGGGACACAGGTTGAATAGGCAGTCTGTACCCCAGGGGACTGTGACATTGCAGCAAGAGAGTAAGTGCTCTCAGGTCATAGACCAGGTGCCTTGAGAGCAGAGGACGTGGCTTTGGAAGAGGTGCTGTGGTGCTGACTTGGTGGGGCAGAAGGGGCATATGCTAGGGAGGTGAGAGGGCCTGAAAGCATTGCAGGGGGAGGGAACTGCACGTGCAAAGCTACAGAGGTGCAAACTGGCTTACCCTAAGTACTGACGTTTGGCAGGGCTAGCACCCACCCTTTTGTTATGTTTTTGGGGTGAGTTGGAGGTGGTTTTCATGCGATCTGGTGAGGGAGGGAGGCCTGTATCCTAAAGCTGCTGTGTGAAATACCGAGTTCTCTGACTTTGTAGACAAAGGAAGACAGCAGTGGGGAATAAGAAATAATGTGGTAGGGTCAGTGAAGAGATGGCTCTGCTTAAAAGTGGCTCGCCACCCTCCTGCAGCCGTGAGTGGAGGAATTGGAGGAATGGTGTAGCCTGTGCATCTCACTGCTCACTGGGAACACAAGGTGTCCATAATTTCAAGCAAATTAATTTTTATAGAAATTTGAACTTGGGAAATGAAGGTAACACACATTCCTGGAACCCTTGGGCCAGTGCTGGTCTAGAGTCAAGTTTTCACTGGCTTGAGGTGAAATAAATGAACCACAAAACTGCGGCTTTCTTAAAATGAATTGTATTCCATTTCAAGGACTGTTTTTGTTTTGAAATTTTTGTCTTCTTACATTTTTGGTATTGAAACAGCTATTCTTGTGTGATGACGGTAGTGGTAGGTAGTAAATTTGTCCCCATGCCCTCTTCATCAGTTACTCGAATGATCCCTGAAATCTGTCTTCAGAAACCTTAGACAAGTGTTTTTGTGTTAGGGCAGCATCACCTATTGGCAACATGCGACATTGCAGTCTCAGGCTAAATGTCAGGGGAGGACTAAGATTGTGTAAAGTCATTGCCCAATAAGTGAGTTAAGTCCAAAAGCTGCTGGCCCAGGCCCATGGGTGCTTAAAGGGCCTCATCCCAGAGAAGCTGGGAGGGAAGAAACAGGCTTACCCATCCCCTGGAGCCAAACGGAGGCCTGCTAGGATCTAGTGCCAAGAAAAGGAACTAGGTGGGGGGCTCTGAGGGAGGCCACCCCTACACCTAGGAAAGAAACCATGAGCTTCCTGGGAAGATGCTGCAATCACCTGCAAGTGAAAAGTCCTGGGATGATACAAATACCCTTTGAAAAGCCCCACCCTTGCTATTTTTTAATACTGTTCTTATAATTGTCATACATGCTCATTGTTGAATGGGAGCATCCAGAAAATCACAATGAGAAAATTACCCAGAAAGCTACTTGGAAATTTTGAAAGGTTTTTTTTTTTTTCAGTTTGGTTCCTATGCCCATTTTCGTTGTATGTATCATATTTTTATAAAAATAAGGTCATCTGACCTGTACTGTTTTGTAATCTGCCTTTTTTTACTTAATATTTTATACCACAAGCAGTTTTCTTTTTCTTTTTTTAAATGTGGGTAGTTCCCTGGCTGGGAATCGAACCCAGGCCACAGCATTGACAGCGCCAAAGCCTAGTCACTGTACCACCAGGGAGTCCCCCACAAGCAGTTTTCTATATCTTTTTTTTTTTTTTTTTGCTTTTTGGTAATGTGGGTAGCTCCCCGGCTGGGAATCGAACCCAGGCCGCAGCGCTGACAGCGCCAGCGCCAAAGCCTTAAGCCACTACACCATCAGGGAACTCCCAGTTTTCTATATCTTTAAATTCCTCTTCTCAAAGGGTATTAAGACATTGCATATTTTTCATTCCATAGAAATGAAATAGAGAAATTCTCTGTTATTTAATAGCATTATTTTTTAACATTTTTGTTTTGTGACAAATTATTTTAACAAATATTGCTACATTGCTTTCCAGAAATATTTGTCTCTTTTATTAAAAGAGAACATGTTTTCAAAGAGAGGACTTATATTTTGGCGATATCTTTTGAAATATTTCTGAATAAGTGATCTGTTGAAGAGTAGTCCAGATAGTGGGAAGAACTGGGCTATGAGTTGATAATTGTTGAAGGAGTATGTGGGCTCATTGTACTACTCACTTAGGATGAATTAACTTTTTCATGATAAGAAGTTAAAAATGCATGTACTCCAGGTGGGGAAATTCCACCGGTCCAGCTGTCTTCTCTGAAGTTGTGCCCTTGGAGGTTTCTCACTGTTCCTGCTGCCATCACCAGGATGGCCCCCAGGATGCATGGCTTCTCCTTTGCATCTCCGTTCTCGCCTCTGGCACATGGTGGATAGAATCTCCTCCTCTTGTTGACCTATGTGGGCTAGAAACAAGGTGGAGCTTTACAAAATGGCTTCCTATTATGCTTTACATTTTCAATTTTTTTATTGTAAAATATGTAGGGTACCAGAACATGTATACACATTTTAAGAAAGGAAAAAACTATTTAAATTGTAATACTCAATATATACTGATAACAAGTGATGACTACAAGTCATGTTTGACTGCTGCAATTACAAGAGGTGCTCAAAGTGGTTACCATCAGTATTTATGTAATACATAGATAACATCTCTTAAAGTGTGTATACATTTTTTTGGCACCCCAGTATACATAATTGGTTTTAAGTACCAGCCATCCTACTGAGCATGACTTAGTATCTTGTGGTTTTGATTTGCATCTCACTAATGATAAGTAATGTTGAGCATCATGTCATGTGCTTGTTGTTCATTTGTCTTTCCATTATTTAATTGGGTTCAATTTTTTTGTCATCCTGACTGCTCTCTTGCTAAAAAACCCCATGACCTGGAGCCACATCTCTGACCTTCTGGTTTCACTGTCTTTAGTAGGAATCCTGCGTTCTGCCTTTCTCCTCTCTCCAAGTATGTGATGTGGGCCCAGCTCCCTCCATGTACACCGGCACCTTCTGTCCTGGTGGTTCCGAATCTTTTTCAGAGTATTAGCAGCCTGTTCTTGGAGGAGCAGTACCTTGCATGTGGCTCTTGTCATCTCTGCTAGCTTGCCTCTCTACACGTGCTCAGAGACTGCTGGCAATCCTGCTGATGACCTCCAGCACTTGTGAAGTGCTGCCTTCCCCATGGCCTTCCCAGCCCTCCAGGGTGGGCTGCTGCTTCCACGTGCCCGCAGCCAGCAGCCCCACAGTTCATTTTGCAGTGGTCCCTTCTGGCTGTGAGCTGTCCTCTGGGCAGTCATTGGCTCTTAAGGGCTTACAGTGAATGAGGAGAGATAGCCACACACAGGTCTTTACATAACACTGAGCCAGGAGCTCTGACAGGACAGATGGGGACAAGGAGCCCTGGCAGCACAATCCAAGAAATGTATGGACCTTGAAGAATGAAAAGCTACGTGGCAAAGAAGGGGAGGGGGTATCTTAGAAGGAGCAAAGATTGGGAGTCCAGAAGCCCTCATGAGGTGGGAAATGGTGGCTGGATGGGGGCAGGGGGGCAAAGGAGAGGCACAGAGAAAAAGCTGGAAAGGAGTCCTCAGGATGGTTTTGCCTCCATGATTAGGCTTTGTAAATTCTAGAGAGCAGACCAGTACCTTAACTCCTTATGTGCTCCAGGGAGTGTGTCAATTGGATTTCCTGTTTGCTTTTGTGGTTTTCCAGGTCAGTGCGTTGGTTTCATTCCCTTCCTTCCTTCCTTCCTCCTTTTGTCCCGCCCAGTTGTAATTGAGTGGCTGCAGTTGGGTACTTAAGAGTACACTAATTGTATGAAAGTGAGACATACTGTCGGTGATGGCAGATCACCGCCTCCTAGTCCGCTCCCCCCCTGCCGTAAGTCAGGGCAGTGAGCATTCCCTGGTCAGGGCCAGGCCCCTGGACGCTCTCAGCCTGCAGGGAAGGCCCCCAGGGCGCTTTTTGGCCCACCAGCTCTCTCCTTTACTCTATTTATGTGCTTTCCCTCAGAACCTCAGGGCTGCTCATGGCCATGGAAGTGACAGCTTCCTCTGATATGTAGTTATTTTTCTTAGTCTCAGTTACACAGTTCTCATTTGGGATAATTCTTATTTTTAACTCCTTTATTTCTGTACTAGGTGTTTTAACATTTCAAGTATTAAATATTTCCAAATATGTCACCATCTATACGCTTACTCATGAACAAATATTTCCAACATTCTTTTTGCGTACCTGGCACCATCCTAGGAGGCAGAGGGACAGTCATGAGCAAAATAGAAATGGAGGTTGTTTAGTCAGACAAGCTATTGTTCCTGTTATTGTCCTCCTACCAAAATAAAAGAAAGGCTTTTTTTTTTCGTAAATAAAAGTTTGTTTGTTTGTTTGTTTTGTCAAAAGAACATTCTCATTATAGAATTTCTAGAACATAGAAAAATAGAGTCTTCAGCTTATTTGTAGCCTGACACTTGAATACAATCATTATTTAATATCTTGGTGTTTCTGTCCTATTTATTTTTATGTATTTTTAAATTTATTTTGTACTGCATTTTTTTTTCTTTAAATGTGGGTAGTTCCCTGGCTGGGAATCAAACCCAGGCCGCAGCATTGACAGGGCTGAAGCCTAGTCACTACACCACCAGGGAACTCCCACTGTGTTCATTTTAACTTTTTTTTTTTGGTACGTGGGTAGCTCCCTGACTGGGAATCGAACCCAGGCCGCAGCGCTGACAGCGCCAGCGCCAAAACCTTAAGACACTACACCACCAGGGAACTCCCTGTGTTCATTTTAAATTCATTCAACATAGTCCATTAAATAGATGTGCCAAAAAATTCTTTTTTATGCTAATGTTTAGTAGCTTTATTCATAATCTCCAATAATTGTAAATAACCCAAATGTCTTTAAATGGGTGAGTTTTATAGAATGGGATACTGATACATAATAAAAAGACCTACCGAACCATAAACATGAGCAAATCTAAACAATATTATGCTGAGGCTTAGCAGGTTGTATGTTCTAGAAAAGGCAAAACCGTAGGAATAAAAATTCTATCAGTGGTTGCCTGGAGTGCAGGCTGACTTTAAAAGAGCATGCAAATAATGTATGATTTCACTTATATGTGGAATCTAAAACCAACCAACCAACCAACCAAATGAACAAACCAAAACAGAAAAGGCCCACAGATACAGAGAACAAGTTGATGATTGTCGAAGGGGTTGGGAGATGGATGGAAAAAAACTTTAAAAGAGCATACAGGAATTTTGGTGGTGGTGGTGTTTACTAAACTGCACAGATGTCACAGAACCCACACTAAAGTCATGAATTTCAATAGGTGTAAATTATGTATCAATAAAACCAACTTTAAAAAACCCCTGATGGGACCATTTTTCACTTTCTTATTGCCCCAAACCCAAGTTTGATAACCTATTGTTTAGGGAGCCTGTGGGGGAAACAGGCTCTCTTACATACCGAGTGTAAACTGGTACCTTCATAGAGCACAGTTTGGCACCATCTATTAAATTAAAAGGCATTAATCCTTTAACCCAGTGAAAAATAATTGCTGCTTGATACTCATTTGTATGCATACTTAATGTTACTACATTGTATATAATTACAAATGATGGAAACCCAAATATCCATAGACTACTATACAGTAGACCTTATCCATGGTTTTGTCTTCCATGGTTTCAGTTATCTAGTTACCCATAGTCCAAAAACATTAAATGGAAAATTCCAGAAATAAACAATTCCTAAGTTTTACATTATGCCTCAGTCTGAGTAGTGTGATGAAGTCTCTCACAGTCCTGCTCCATCCTCCCTGGGATGTGCATTATCCTTTTGTCCAGCGGATCCATGCTGTATATGCTAAACAGCCGGTGAGTCAAAAATACCCTTCAACCGTAGGGGATTTCTGACCACTGACACTGTCATGACGCCCGCCCAGGATCACCTGAAGCAGATGGCTCTGCTGACAGGTGTCAGGTCGATAGCCTCATGTGACGTCCCAGTGCCTACGCCGTCTCAGCGCGTTGGGTTTTATAACCTCACCTCATCACGAAGGTTGAGTACAGTATTTTGAGACCACATTCACCTGACTTTTGTTACATGGTTGGTTATTGATATTTGACTGTGCCTAATTTATAAATTAAACTTTATCACAGGTATGTATGTATAGGCAAAAATGTAACATATAGAGGGTTTGACACCGTTCAGGGCTTCAGGCATCCACTGGGGGTCTTGGGCCACGATCCCCATGGACAGGGCGGGACAGCTGTTCTATGCAGCAGTAAAGATGATCACTTTTTATGGAGTTATCGAAGTAGTGTTATGTACATAATAGTATATTCAGTAGACTAAGTTTTTGGTTTAAAAAAGGAAGGGGAAATAGCAATGCTCATTTGCTGTGTATGCTTTAACTAATAACTGATTATGGGGGAGAGGCTGAGAATCAGACAGACAGGGGAGAAACTGAAGGTAAATCATGGAAAGGGAGGGAAGTCTGGGGCCTGAAGAGCCCACGTTTCTTACCCACATACTATTTTGTACTAACTTGTTCAGTGATGACAGGGGAATGTTGCTGTTTTGTATGAACAGCTGCAAGGTGAAAAAGCTGAGAAGCCAGACACCAAGGAAGCTAAAAATGCTGATCGCGAGCTGACGAGGAGGTGCCCCCGCCGCCTTTTCCAACCTCTCATCCCACTCCCCCGTACATGCTAACACCCCATTAAACCAGCCGAGTCAAACCGCATATCCAGGCAGATAAGAATAACAACAACAACAAAAAGACACAAAGGAAACATCAGGCATTTAATGAGGTTCTTCATAATGAATTTAGAGCCCCAGGTTGTGAGGATAAACCCCGTTTGTGAGGGCAAGCACAGAGCAGAGGTGGCCCTGTTGCTGAGAAACAGCTTTGGCTTCTGGCGGAATTTGTGAGTCCTGGGCTTTCTGATCAACTTTGCGCTGCCCTGTAGTCTCACATTGCTCCTTCTCTGTGTTCAAGATCTCACACTCCTGGTGTCTGGGCGTCCACAGCTGCTTCTTGAAGCAGACATCAGTGAGATGTCTGGGGTTTTTCACACCACTGATACCAATTTTGGTGGAGGTGGCAATGACAAATTTCTGGTGTGTTCTACACAGATGGAAGGACAGAAGTTCAATCACAAGTAACAATGACCAGCTGCTTCAGGAAAATCACCCTCTTGCCTCTGGTGCCCAGTGAGGACGATGAGAATGGTCCTAAGGTTTCTTGCTAAGGCTCAACAGCTTTGGAAGTACATCCTCAGAAGGATGGAATCTGGGCATTTGCCAAGTTTAACTGCTCGCATGCCATCATTCTTATTGCCACCAACTGGTTTTGTGACAATAGCAAGGGACTTCTCCTTTTTCTTTTCAATCCTGGATTTAGCTGCTGAAGACTTCGCCTTGTACTTGGCCTGTTGGGAATACATAGCCCATCAGGAATATCTACCGATTGCTCTGGCCGGGACAGGGTTTCGGCTACAGTGGGGCTTCCCCCTCTTAGGCGTTTTGGCCTTGAGGGTACCCCCCTTAACCTCTCACCAGCATCGGCCTACTGGGCTTCAGCTTTCCTCTCCTTAGTGTCCAGCTTCTCAGTCCCCCGCCCCCTGCCATCCACCAATAACTTGCAAGATGGGAAAGACACTTTCCAAAATATTCGTAATCATTCCCCCTTGGTTGAGTATAATAGTAGTTCCCACTTTTCTTCTATAATTCTTATTGCCAAAGCTAATGGTGCTAAGTCTATTACTATTTAATCAGCTACTCTCAGCGCTTGGCATTTAATTCACAGCAGTCCTTAAAAATATAACAATTCCCCATCATGCTATTTTAGCAAAATATTTATTAAGGACATCTACATATAAGAACGTATTTTCTTGAATAGAGCAAATGAAATCCTTAATGAAACTTCTAAAAGACTTATAGTACTTTATATATATATATTTTGGTGGTTCCCTGGCTGGGAATTGAACCCAGGCCACGGCATTGAGAGCGCTGCAGCCTAGCCACTACACCACCACAAATATAGAAAGTTGGAGAAAGCAGGTATTTCTGTCACTGGTTGTGTGTCCTTCCCCTGAGCCTGAGAACAGGCCCTAGCCCGACCCCACGGAGGAGGGAGTTGGAAGAGGGTCCTTGCCACCTCTGCCTCTGATACTCCGTTTTCTGTCCCTGGGAGGAGACAGCTGGCGCTTTAAGGCTTCGCACAGCTGCCATCTGCACTTCTGTCCCTTGCCTTCCCTGGCTAACGGCCCCAGGCTTACAGACAGAGCCCGGGTTTGAGTCCCAGCTCTGCTACTCTCCTGTAACCTCATTTCCGTCTTTTCATCTCTCAGGAGCATCTGGTTCTTCATCGTCAAGTGGGAGCGAGCCCCTGTGAGGGAGTCGATGTGCCAGCGCCTCGAGTTAGAAGATTTCATTACCTATTAACTTCTGCTTCGCCCCTAGCGGGGCTGGCGGCCGGCCGGCAGCTTGTCAGACCTCCTGCGGGCCTCGGGCTGCGTGCAGGCCGTTGGGAAGACAGAGAGACACCGCCAGTCCCTTCCCATAGCTGTCCTGTCCCCCACACACTTCCCATGAGTACAACCGCCTCTGACCAAGCAAAGAGAGAATGGAGAGGGGGAAACCAGTGGTGGGGTCTTCCCCATACTTTATTCTCTGGTCAGAAAGGGTATCCCCTCCCTTGAAACTTGAGGTGCCTTTCAAGCTGTTGCTGCCACTGCTGCTGTAGGTTTGCTTGGGAAACTGGGGTGGAAGAGAATGGACAAAACAACAAAAAATGCACATTTCCTCCACACACTTTAAGCCCTAGGAGCCCCCTTTTTTGCTCCTTTCACCAGAAATAAAAAGCTTCTTTGGGGGCTCTTTCTGTTTGCACCCAGACCACACAGTTGTAGGTTTTAGGCTAGGAGATGCCAAAGGCAGAAGACAGGAAAATTCGCTGCTAGTTTGCTATTACTTCAGACCCTGTCTCTTCCCCAGCCCGCCTGCCACCATACTTTTCAGAGTCTCAGACAGCAGGCCTCAGTCTGGAACGGGGATCTGCCTCCCAGGGTTGTGCTCCTGAGGGTGTTCTACAGAAGAAAGCCACAGGCCGACCAAGGATTTCCCCTGGCCTGGGAAACGTACGTTGGTCTTGGGACTTAGTTGACATCACCGTGATGACCCCTGACCCGCCCACCAAACCCAACCTGAGGGTCTAACACTATTTTTATTGCACAGCTACTTAGCAGTCGACCCTTTCACAGACCTTATATAATACAACAACCTCACAAATTAGATTTTATTGGCCCCATATTACGGACAAGGAAACGGAGGGTCAGAAAGATTAGGTGACTTGTCCAAAGCCATAGAAAGAGATGGCACTGGAATCCAAATTCAGTTCTGGGTGACTCCAGCACCCACATAGCTGCCTCCATGCTGTATGAATACCCAGCGTGGCTTCCAAACTGGATCCTGGGAGCCCAGCCACGAACAGAGAGGGCAAAGGAAGAAATCATGTGACTGTTTGGACCCTCTCCTGAGGCCCAGAGGTCGCCTGAGGAGAAGAGCTTGTGCATTCTGGGCAATCCCCGAGGAGAGTCCTCCCACCACTCTCTACCTCCACTGAGCGGGCTGACCATCCTCCCCAGTTTCTCTGGCACATTCCTGTGTATGGCCCTTGCTCCCGGGTATTGCTAATAGCATCCCATTGCACTCTCAGACGTGACCCAGTATGGACCTTAGGTTATAACAGAGTCATCCTACCCAGTCTTGCCGCTGGCCATATGCTCAGCCTATTTATTCGCAGTACAGAACAGGCACTAGGTCAATTAAACCTCTGCCTGGCCCAGAAAATGTTCCCCGTATTTCCTCAGCCTCTTCTGCAACCTGGAGAATCTGCAGAGGGCTGCACACCGCTGTGGAAAGGGCATGAGCTTTGGAAGCCAGAGACCAAGGTTCTCCACTTGCCACCTCTGGCAACCTATTTAGTCTGTTTGAGCCTTGGTTGCTCTATCCATAAAACGAGCATAATAAAACATATATTCGAAGGTGGTCATAAGGATTTGATAAAATAAAGAAAGTAAAGCCCTTGGCACAAACAGCAGTTCCTCCTTTTCAAGGTGGGGGAAGCTGGAGACCAGGGGTACAGAGGAAGGTGCTGGGGGCGGGCTCTCCTGCTGCGGGGGAGCCCTAATTGCTGGACAGCAATGTTGCTGAAACACGTGTTTCAAATGCTAAGGTCTTAAAAACGCAGCCATGATTGCAATGGCTACTGAGAGCAGTTCAGTTGTGACTTCGCAGAGAAAAGAACCCAGGACATTATTTACCCTGAAATTAGCAGTGCCTGGCTGTGGGTGGCAAAATTGTGGGTAATTTTCAGTTCTTTCTCTTATATTTTTAAATGTTTCCAGCTTTCTAAATCATGCCTGTGTGCGCGCGTGTGGGTGATTTTATACTCAGAGGAAATCAAACACAGAAATAGACCTTTGTGGTAACTGTGGTTTTTAGTGCATTAGAAAGTTATTTTGAATTAATGGATCCCGATTCCCTAAGCGGTCAATGGAGGAGCCTGGATGGAAGCTTAGGCTTCTACATTCCCAGTCAGAAAAATGCAGAACAGTATGTTCGTGCCCATTTGCACAGAAAATGATGGCTCTTTCCCCCCACCTGGGCCCTTACCTGGCTCTCTTTGAGGCTCTGGGGCTGGGATTGAGACTTGAGGACCCAGATTGCCCTGGGGGACAGGGGAAGGCAGCACAACCAGAAGACAAGGTTGCTGTGAAAGGACCACAAGGGTCTCCTGCTCAGGTCCCACCCCTCCTCTCCTCGACTGGGCCCCAGTCTTTGCACTTCTCTCCCAGAAATGAGTCAGTGAGAGCCTGGGTGCAGGGTGATATGGTGGAGGGGCAGCTACAGAGGGAAGGAGGCTCAGGGTCAGTTCAGTAAGAATTTAATGAATGAATTTAAACATTAATTAATTAGTTAAAGACAAGCAAAAGAATGGCCAGAATTCTCTAGAGTCAGAGCAGAAGCCTGGCCCTCTCCTTAAATTTGAGACATCTCTGAAAGGCCACCCCAGGTCCTGAACTTGTCAGGGATCAGCTGAGGCCTCTGCTGTGACTGCATCACAGCCCAAGGTCCTCCTCTCCAATCCTGCATTTCCCACCCCTCACGAGTATTTTCAGGAGCACGCCCCAGTTAAGCACCTGCATGGAACTCTCTCTCTTAGAGTCTCTTTCCTGGGGAACTCAACTTAAGACAACACCCTGTCATACAAAGGAGGAATAAAAGAAGTGTAATTTATAAGAAAACGGGGTGTCTTCATGCCATTGGGCAGGTGTGTCAGCACTCCGACCTGACAGCATTGGCCTCTCCTGGGGGCTGCGTATCTCGGGTCTCACCTCAGACCTGCTGAATGTCGAATTTGTCCCTTCTCAAGGTCCCCAGGGAATGCTGTGCACAGAGCGTGAGAAGCATCTCACTAAGAGATCTCATAGGGTCAGATGTCAAGCTACCAATGTGGATTGACACATAGGTATCTCCTGGCCGCTAAGTGGCAGTATGGTCAGTGATGAGAGTTTCCAAATCAGTGAACAACTCTTGGAAAAGTGCCAAACACAACACATTATGAAATTTTGTCAATTTACTCAGTACTAGCTTTCTGGAAAATTCAGTGTGTCTTCAAGCTGTGCAAAAAACCTACTTTGCCATGTAGAATGGAGGACTTTCCTCATTGCATATTATTGCTTCATGTATTGTAGGAGATCCCTGGTCCCTGCGTATTAACACCAGTGGCCTCTGTCACAGTGACCACTGAAAACACCCCAGCACTTCCCAAATTGTCCACTAGGGGACATTGCTGTTCTCTCTGAAAACCACCGGCCCCCTAGGGAAAACCCTGTGCATGGAACTTGGCAAGTTTTTCATCTAATCCTCCCAATAAGCTTCGGAAGTAAATGTTGTCAATCTTTCCCCTTAGCTAAGAAAATCAAGTTCAGAGAAGTTAAGTAATTTGTCCAAGTACACACAACTAGTAACTAGGGGAGAAAGGAAGATTTGAACCCAATTCTGCCTGTCACCAAAGCCCATGTCTTCCCCTATGGGTTGCTTTGTAGGTGTTTGTGGTTTATCAAGAGTTGCATGGTTACTAGGGTGTGGCCAGGTTTGTTTATAACACAAACGAATAAACATTCTTTAGGGCCCACCCTCTGTGTGGACACAGGGTAACTGTAGGAACTTGACACTGAGAGCAGCTGGGCCTCCCTGGGGAACCCTCACCTTAACTATCTGTGCCCTCAGAGCCTGGGTGGGCAGATGGAACCACAGACCCAGGCCCCATTCCTCAGTGACACCCCAAGTGGCTGTCTACCCCCACATACCACAAACAGACCCCTAGAAAGGCCAGCAGGCCCAGATCCAGGAGACACCAGTAAGAGTGTCTCTGTAGGTCTCGCCCACCCTCCACACCTGGACCCCAGACAGAGCGAAGAGTGTTCCAACATCCAGCTCAGGTGCCATGCTGCTCCACCTTGAATTAACTTGACCTGGAGCAAGGGTTTGAAGGACTGCTAAGTTTGGCAGGTGTAAGTGGGAGCTGGCAAAGACATGAGGTAGGGACCAAGATGGGAGGACTGGAGCCCATTATCCCCAGGTGGGCTCTCCCTCACTGGGCCTGGAGGAGGAGGACAGCTGAGGGTCATTCTCTCTACATGCTTATATCCCTGCTGGCCGAATCCTGCTCAATGTCTTCGGTGAGGTGGGGTTAGTTGGAGCTAACGGTGTGTGGAGAGGGTATGCACGCCCAGTTGTGTTAATCGAGCTCCACCAAGAAGTGGTCACTAAGGTTGGGATCAAACACTCAAGTGTGAGAGAAAATAAGGAGGAACCAGAGATTCTGGGAGAGCCTTTAGCCAGGGGATAAGTCTGAACCTGAGTGAAGGAGAGAGAGTGGGGGAAGACTGAGTGGAACGTCCTAGACTGCCAGGTTGTACAGAAGCCTCAACAAAGCTGTCAGGAGTCTTAGAGCCTGTGCCTCTCAGCAACGGGTTAATATCTGGGTTACGGTCAGTCATTGTTCAGGAGCTGGGGGCACTGGGGATTTTCTGCTCTGATCCCAACTCCTCTACACACACACACACACACACACACACACACACACACACACACACTGAGTTTTGTAAGCCCTTCCATCAGCCCAGGGTCTTGGCTCTGTCAACTTTTCCAGCTCCTGGAGGTGGTGATGAGACTTTAGGAGCTGTGTAGGAGGGAGAGAGAATGAAGGAGGGCCGTCCTCCATGTTCGGCCTCAGAAAGGCACATCCACAAAAACCAGCAAAATTTTCTTTTGCCCATACTGACGGCTTCACCACTTTGGTGCACTATTAGGCTTACAACAGCTTTATCCCCCACCCCGCTACATTTTCCTAAAGAACCCCTGCCAGAAAGAGAGTGGGGTGAGAGGAACACAGTGGTCTGTTCCATTGTTCATGGAGCAGTAGGAGAAACACCTGTGGAGGTATGGTTGCAGCCAACACCAGAAGCCAAGGCCAAGTGTTGTGCAAGGTTGTTCAGCAGGAGTGGAGCACCTGCAGAGGAGGGTCATGTAAAGGTTAATGCGGTAGTGCGTGCGGGATGAACCACAGCTGGGGCAGCTAGGAAGGAGGCCCTTGCACGGTCCCAGGTAGCAGGACCGAACACTGAGCAGAAAGTATGTTGGCTTGTGACAGATTTGAAGGGGAGGGAGTAGTCAGTGCTGGACTGGACGCCCTAGGGCAGCCAGCACTTCTCTCCTCTGGGTGTGTGGGCAGATCAAGTAAGTCACTGCTGGAACCCCACATCCAGTACCAGCCTCAACTAGACCCGTTACAGTCTGTGCTTTCCTTTTTCTCCAGCACAGGCTTGGCCTTGGCCACTCCAGCGCAGCCCAGAGGCTGCAAGACCTCGAGCTGAGTACTTACTGTGCAGGCCAGACTTCCTCCCTGTCCTCCTGGTGACCCCATTATCTTTGCCCTCCTATGCTCCCTGAGCCAAATGACTAATGCACAGAAATCTCCCCAGGAAGAGCAGAGACCAGGCTGAACTCTGCAATGAAAAGCAAACCCAAGAGGTGTGGTTGGCAGCCCTGGCAGCCACTTGTCATTACCCATGGGTTCCAGAAGAGAGATCTGAGGCCCAGGGAGAGGAAGGAAGAGGGCCAAGGGTGAGATGAGGGGCAAGTGGAGGGAGTGGGCCAGGAGAAACGAGGAGAGATTTTCTGCTAGACTGGGAGGTCCATGAGGGCAGGAACCAGGTTTGTCTCATGTCCCGGGGCCTGGCAAACAACTGACATAGCAAACATTCAATAAACATTTGTTGATTGGCTGATTGATTTTGAACAAATTCACTTAGAGGGGGAAATGAGATTGGGATGAGAGGAGCCATCTTGGTTTTTAGGAGAAACACCGTCTCTGGGCAAAAATGGCGGAGTCTTTTTGTAGAATAGCTGTGCTTTTGAGATGTCTAAACAGGGTCATAGGAGAGGTCTAGAGTGTGTACTTCAGGGGGACACCTCTAACTGATCCTGTGGCCCACAGTCAGTTACCAATGTTCCACAGAGCATTCAAGGGGGAAAGATGACTGAGCATGTGGAGGATGTGCTCCGTCATGTGATGTGTGGTTGTTTCCTGCCATGTGCTTGCTAGTCACCTTGTCTTCAAGGGGGACACCTGCATGATCCAGTATGGCCGCCACTAGATACATGTGGTTATTGAGCACTTAATATATGGCTAGGCCAGTCAGGTGTATAATAAGTATACGCTACACTTGGATTTCCAAGACTTAGTGGGAGCAAAAAACATTAAATATTTCATTAATACTTTTTCATATTGATAAGTAGAAATGATACTATTTTGGATATATTGGGTTAAATAAATATGTTGTTAAAATTAATTTTATCTATTTCATTTTACTTTTACCGTGGCTACAAGAAACATTTTAAATTACATTTGTGGCTTGCATTATATTTCTTCTGGACTGCACTGCCCTGCACACTATTCTACATCTTGCTTTTTTCCCCCACCTAATATATTGTGGCAATTGTTCCAAATCAATATGTGCAGAGCTGTCTCATTCTTTTCAATGGCCGCACAGTATACAATTGCATGAAGATGGCATAATGAGGTTTCAACATGGTGAGTTCATTGCTGGGAGCTGGGAGTCTTCCATCCAGTTTAAAGGCACAAAGGGAATTCCAAGTGGGACCTTATGGGTTGCAGGTAGTGAGAGGATTTAGGGTCAGATGAACTGGTGAGCTGTCCACACATTGAAGGGACGTGTCATAGGCTGAAGGAGAGAACTAAGATGCAAGTGTTGGGGAAAACTCACAGTTGGGAGTGGAAGAAAGAGGAAGAGGAAACAGGAAACAAGTAGACAAAGGACCAGTCAGAGAGTTGAAGAACCAGGATGGCCCTGGGCCACAGACGTCAGAGAGTGACCTTTCCTACAGGAGAAGGAAGTCAAGGGAGGTGTACATTGCAGTGATAGGGGGTCTTTAACTTTAGCAAAAGGTCTTCACATATGACTTAAAAAAATTGTGTGATTAAAAAACACTAATTTCATATTAAAATGTGTGCCAGGCCCTGTTTGGGCAGGTTCAGAGGTAAATAAGACAAGAAAGATTCCTGCTCTCAGGAAGTTTATATTTTATTGCAAAGAAATGGAGAATAAAGAAGCAAACAAATTAGTAAGACTTCAGGAAGTTATAGTGCTGAAAACAAAATATGATAGAGTGACTGGGTGGGTGGTGGCATGGCATGATGCGGAGGTGACATGGTGACACTGGCGTGGAGATTTGAACAAGGAGAAGGGGTCAACCACATGACCACCTGAGAGAGGTAAATATGTGTTCTAACTGCTGTGAGGAGGTTTGTGTGGGGTCTAATCCAGTTTGGAGGGTGGGCAAGAGATAAGAACTTCAGAAAGTGGACGCTGAGGTGTGTCTTGATGGATGGGTTCTCACTTGTCAAGGGGACAGCCTGGCTGGTTCAGAACAGAGCGTCCTGTGAGCTGGGGTATGAAATGCCAGCTGAGAGGCTGAGACCCAGGCAGGGTGCATATCCTAGATGGGTTTATAAGCCATGATGAGAAATTTGGACTTTATCCTACAGGCCATGGGCAGACATTGAAGGGTTTTAAGCAGGATATAGACAGGATCAGCTCTGAAAATAAGGAAGATCACTTCCACCACGATGTAGAGGATGGATGGAAGGGATAGGACTGGAGGCAGGGTGATAGTTTAGGGGGTTGGTGAGTCATCTGGGTGAAAGAGAAGAGTATCCCAAACTAGGGCTGGGTCCATGACAAGAAAGGATAGAGGAAGGCATGGGCACGAGAGATTTAGAGGAGGATAGAATTGACACGACGTCTATCTTGTCTGAGTGGATTTTAAATGTGAATGAGAAAAAGATAAAGGAAGACATCCCAACTTTTGGTTCGGAACACTGACTGAAGGGTGCTACTCCATAGATACAGAAGAGATGCAAGAGCAGGTTTGGGTTAAACACTCTGCAGTCTATGTAAACAATGGAATATTACTTGACCATTAAAAGGAATGCACTACTGATACATGTTACAACATGGTTGAACCTTGAAAATTAATCCCAAGTGAAAGATGTCAGATATAAAAGACCACATATTGTACAGCTCCATTTATACGAAATGTCCAGTTCCAGAATAGTCAAATCCATAGATACGGAAAGTAGATTAGTGGTTGTTAGGGGTTAGGGGGAGAGAGGAAGACAGAGTGTCTGCTTAATGGGTAGTGTTTTTTGTGGTGATAAAAATGTTCTGAAATAAATGGTGATGGTCACACAACACTGTAAATATAGTAAAAATCACTGAACTGTACTCTTTAAAATGTTTAAAATGATGGATTTTATGTTATGTAACTTTAATCTCAATTTAAAAATTCAATTTAAAAACTAAGAGCAGTTCAGGATACAGTGATGAGTTTGTTTGGGAGACGTGAGTTTAGGTTGTCTAAGAGACATCCAAGTGGAACTGCCCAGTAGGTAGTTGTGGTGGCATTTGACTCAGGAAGGAGGCCTCAGATGGAGTTAGCAATCAATACATCGGACCACAGAGATACCACTTGAGCCTCAAGATGTCTCTGTCCTCTGGTCCATTCTACTTTGGGAGCCCCTGCTGGCTGCATAAGGTCTGTGCCTACAGAGACAAAGTTCAGTTTACATTTTGTGTGAATTACTAGTCTTTGCAACACAGATTTTTGTATTTTCATGTGAGGGGTGAGTCAGCTTAAAGTAGGACAAAAAGAGCTACCAAGGTAAATCCAGCCCACCAGGACTTATACTTTTTGTTATAGAGCATCACTTCAGAGTCATTTCTATGGGACTAGGAATCTGGCTTTTATCATTGTCCATGTTCAGAGTCACACATTGGTTGGTTTCTCTGAGATCAAATTAAATCCAAAATCTACCTGAAAGTCTTCCCACATTCACTGTAATCACCGAGAGTGTTTTTATTTTGACTTCTCTTATACTTAAGGACTTAACTTCTTTTCCACATTTGACATCCTTATTGATAATTCTCTTCCCTCACTAAATGGAGTAAAAGGTTTATAATCATTCAATTACTCACCACATATTTGAAAGCGCAACAATTTCAAATATTTGATCTTTTCATGTGACTCATCTTTTTTAGTTGAGTGGGTAAAAATCCTCCTACTCTTTTATTCTCCCAAGTCTTACATTTTTACTGTTTTGAAAGAATTAATCGTTCCATGTTTTCCGTTTATAACATAACAGGTTGTATATGTATTGCTAAATACCCTACTAGGCTGTGAATTTCTTGAGGGACAGTGTCCCTTTGTGTCCTATAGGCTAGATACTCAGTAAGGGCCTGCCATGAAGTAGGCTCTCCATATGGGTCTATGGAATTACCCCAGGGGGCTTTACCTAATGCCCAGGCCATATGCAAAATTTTCTTCCTTCAACTTCCTGAGTCTACGCAAAACCTTCATTTGTAACCATGGCTTGCCCACTTTGTTTACCTCCATAGTCTTGTCCAGCTGGCTCCTAAAGTATCTTATACTGGCTAGTCAGAGTTCAGAGTGAAGGATCTCCTCTTAATGCTTGAATAGGAAAGAACTGAGAGCTAGACAATGAAAACCAGCTCAGGATTCAGAACCAGACAGACGTGGCTTCAAATTCACACTCTTCCCTGTGGCAAGCAGAGTGACCTTGGCCAGATTAGTTATTATAGACCACTGTTTCTTAAACTATATACGAAGGACCAGCTTTTTAAAAAAATGTTTAATTCATCATAGATCAATATTTTAATACAATACAATACTTTTTATAAAAGGCCAAAATATAGCAATGGTAAAAATCAGTAGTTGCAAAGAGGAGTGAGGAGAGGTAGAGCTGAGTAGGTGAAGTGCAAGGCTCTTTCAGGGCAGTGAAACTACTTTGTATGATACTGAAATGGTGGATACATGACACTATGCATGTGTCAAAGCTGATAGAACTTTATAGCACATAGAGTGAACTTTAATGCATGCAAATTAAATAAAAATCATTTAGGAGGTCAGGAATCCCAGGGTAGAATGCGGAATATGTCCAAATAATCTAACTATTATAAATGTTATAATAGTTATAACTAAAGAGAGTGGAGTAAATGGTGCTGACATAAGTTAACTTTGCAAATGAATAGAGTATGTACAACTAAAGGCAAAAGAAACTATACATAAAGTTGTTTCTCACGGGGGTACAGGTTAATTCTGATAATACTATACATGTATACTGGAATTGAACAATTAAGTAAATAGTGATGGGGACAACCAGGTATCTCCCTGATGGAGTGGGAGTTTAGCAAGGGGAGGAGGCTGGAATTATCATGTGGAAATGGATTGGAGTTGAAGACATCAGTATGAACTCATGTTCAGCCTAATATACATACAGATGGGTATATACAAAAGTATTTATAAATATCTATGTCTATGTGGGTTAGTATATACATACATTTCATTGCTTTGTCAGTTGAGAAACACCACAGTATTAATTGGTACACCTAGAGTCAGGATCTTAAGTTCTAATGCCAGCCTCCAATAAAAAGGAGCCTGGGTTTCTTGAAGAAATAACCAATTCTAGGATGAGGAAGGAAATATATAAGATAAACTGGAGCATCTTGTGGAAATGCAGAAAGTAAAGAAAGTGCTTTAAAAAATAAAACACAATGATGAAGTATATTAAAGGGACACAGGAGCCAATGGAAAGACTTCCCAAATCTGGAACAATTTGAGCAACAAAATAAATAAAATGTGCTGGATTATAATCTAAAATAAATGTTAAAAGGTCCATTTTGATGTAAATAAATGATTAAATACATAAATAAATGGGGAAGAAAAGCCAAATCTCTTTTGCAGAATATCAAATAATTTATGTGATACTGCCCCCTCAAGGAAGTTTGACAATTAAGTTTACAGACTCAACCTAGAAAAAGTGCCACATACCTCACTGATGAATACCACTACGGTCACCTTCAAAGTATTCCCCTTGGGAAGCTATGCATCAATGCCAGCTCCTAGTCCACCCTTCAAAGCAATTTTGAAACTCTTTTTCTGGAATGGCCAGTCAGAGCTGTTGTCATATGACCCTTGATGTCCTGAATGTTATCAAAATATCTTTCTTTCAATATTTCATTTATCTTCAGGTAAAGAAAAATGTCACTGGAGGCCCGATCAGTGAGTGTGCTCCAATACAGTTATTTGTTTATTGGCTAAACACTCCCTCAGAGACAGTGCTGTGTGAGCTGGTGCATTGTCATGATGCAAGAGCCATGAGTTGCTGGAGAAAAATTCAGGTCATTTTTGTCTAATTTTTTCATGCAGCTTTTTCAGCACTTCCAAATAGTAAACTTGGTTTACTGTCCACTTGGTACAAATTCATAATGATTAATCCCTCTGATATAAAAAATAATTAGCAACATCATTTGAACTCTTGATTTGGACTGATGGAATTTTTGGTTGTGGAGAATTGACTGACTTCCATTGTGCACTTTGACGCATTGTTTCAGGGTCCTATTGGTACACCCATGTTTCATCACAGTGATAACACGGCTTAAAACATCGTCTTGCCTCTCCTAAAGGTCTTGGCAAACTTTGACTCTCCTTTGCTTTTGTTCATCGGTGAGCTCCTTCGGGACCTTTTTGCACACACCTTTCTCATGCCAAGATTTTCAGCTAAGATTTCCCTAACTGTTTTTCTATTGATGTTAACATGATCAGCTATATTTCTCACAGTCAGCTGATGATTTTGATGCACAATTCAACAAATTTCTGCAACGTTTTTGTCAGTTCTGCTTGTTACTGGCTTCTCTTCATCTGTGACGCTTTCTCTCCCCTCAGAAAAATGTTTAATCTATTTGTACACTGCCTTTTGCTTCATGGCATTATCCCCATAAACTTGGGCTAACATGTTCCTGATTTCACTTTCACTCTTGCCAAGTTTAACAAGAAATTATACTGTTTGTTCATTGCTCTAATTCAAGTTCTGACATTCTCATAACGGCACACAAAAACAATAATGAACACCACTCAGCAAGACATTACCACACATCGACACAAACACAGCTGTGAGACACAGACATACCAAGGTTATGACACCTACCAGGTTGTTTGTACAGTGCTGCCAATGTAAGTGCATGGTGGCAAGTTCACAAACTTAATTGTCAGACCTTGTAACTCCCCAACACTAAAGTGTGGGCTGCACATAGTGACTTCTTTCTAAAAAGTACAGTATGGAAAGGGTAGAAAAAAGATTAGAGTAGAGAAACCTGACAAACACTACCTCAGCCAAGTGGTCAAAATCAACATCAACAGTGACAGGTCATGTTGAGAGTGTGTAACCTTGATTTGATATGATGAGAATGTCATTTTATATATGTAACATTTTCCCCCCAAACGCATAACTTCAGTCTAATCATGAGAAAAACATCATACAATTTTAGTTGAGGGACATAATACAAAATTTCTGACCAGTATTCTTAAAAACTGTCAAGACCATCAAAAACAAGTCTGAGAAACTGTCACAGTCACGAGGAGCCTCAGGAGACATGGCAACTAAATGTAAGGTGGTGTCCTGGATGGAATCCTGGAACAGGAAAAAGATATTAGGAGGGGAAATCTGAATAAAATATGGATAAATAATATAAATAAATTTAATGAAGTAGTAACTTTAATAACAATGTACTGTATCAATATTGGCTCATTAATTGTGACAAATGTACCAAAAATTTAAGGTAGTAATAATAAAAGAAAATGGATGTGAATTCTATGAATATTCTCAGATTACCTTTGTAATTTTTGTGTAAATCAAATTATTTTTTAAAAAATTATTTAAAATAATTAAGGCATAATTACAACTATTTTGTTTATAAATACACAGTGATTACCTAAGGTATACTTTCTGATAAAAACATTATACCATAATTAGATACACATCATCTAACTTTTAATTTATTCTAGTTCAATTATATAGAGCAGTGATTGGCAAACATTTTCTGCAAAGGGCCATATGGTCTCTGTCCCAATTATTTAACTCCAGACCTCAGTAGCATGGTAGACAGTCCTAAAATGAATGTGTGTAGTTGTGTTCCAATAAAACTTTATTTATGGAAACAAGCAGCAGTTGGATTTGACTTGTAGGCTATAGTTTGCCAACCCTTCACATTTCTCCAAACACTTGTGAGATTTTCCAGTTTTCCTGTGTCTATTGGGATTTTCAAATCACTGTCCTGTGAAATAATTTACTCATACTTCTTTTCTTTGTGGACTATTAAAAACATTTTTTTTTGTTTCCAAAATATATTTATTGATAGGTCCCATGAATAACAAAGTGTTTCTAACCACACTGTGAAGTGCAATAAAAATTCCTGGAGACATGCTCACTAAATATATAGAGATATTATGTCACTCAGTACCAGAGTTTCAACATTGTCATTTAATTTCCATACATTTTTTTCTTGGATACTATTGTCTTGCCTTGATTTATTTACCAATTCTTGGGCCAAGACAACTTTAAATTTCTATAGTTTTACATTTTGATGTGTGGTCATTTACTCAAAATGTATTTTTTCATATGAACTTGAGAATCAAAATTTCAAGTATCAAAAAATAACATTAGCATTTTTATTCTAACTGCAGAGATGAATGAATATAGGGAGAATTAACATCTTTATATACCATTAAAGCTTTTTCTCTAGGAACATATGTGTCTTCTTATTTATTCAAGACCTTTTTGTCCTTCATTATCAATTTAAAATTTTTCTTCATATGACTTTCCACAACTCTTTTAAAGTTTATTCCTGGCTGTTTTAGACCAAATGTTTATTATTAGATACAAGGGACATACGACTTGTCTGTCAGAGGGCTAGAAGTTTCCAAACACCTCTCAAATCTTACTTCATTGTGAGCAGCATAGGTTTGTGGATTACATTTTGGAAAGTGCTAATTTAGACTTCTGTGAGCATCAGGCTCCTCTTGGATAAAATAAGGATAGTGATCTTTTTCAGAGGATTGTTACGAAGTAGGGTGAAATGGGGGCTCCAGGAAGGGCACTGAGCACAGCGTTATTTACAGAGCAGACTCCTAACAGATGGATGCTTTCACAGGCAGCTCCTCAGCCCCCAGAGGAGACATCTCTGCCCTGGCCGGCAGCCCTCATGCTTTGTAGCTGCTCTCCAGGTCTCTGTTTCCCCCACTCTCCAACAGCGCTTCCTAGTAATGACCTGACTCTCCTGTTTGCAGGTTAAGCATGAGGCCTCTAGATAATGGAGTGGCCCTTGTCTTTTGGCTCTCCCTATGGAGCCTTCCCACCCTTTGCACCAGCCTTTTGCTGTGGGCCATGGGAGTCGAAGGCCCTCTCACCCACAGTTGGTATCTTCCTTTTTTCCTTGCTGAGGCAATGCAGAAGAATGAACCCTGCCAGTTTGAAAACTAAGATACACTGGGGAAATTGGTACATCTCCCAAGAGTTTGGCTAAGATGTGAAGGGTTGGTAAACTAGGAGCCATGGGTCAAATCCAGCTGCTGGATTTATAAATGAAGTTCTTGTGGAGCACAGCCACGCCCATCCATTCTGGGACAGTCTGCAATGCTCTCATGGCAGAGTTGCGTATGCTGGTACCTCAGTGCTCACTGTGAATTGGTTCTGTGCAGCGATACCAAAAATGACGAATACGAAACAAATTTTTCCCATAAGGAATAATTTAAATAAATTTAACGCATTGCCAAACCAAAACTACACAAAACAACCACGGAAGCTAAGATAAGACTGCAAGGGGATGTGCACAGGGCAGTAGCTACCACGTGACTAACATGAGCCCCCTTGTTTCAGCTGGAAAGGGTAGGACTCACAAGGCGATCAACAAGTTCTAGCTTACACGTCGAGTACCAAACGAACAAGTACCAGGAGAAAATATTTGCATCAAAATGCATTGAGTACCAAATTCGAGGAATTTCAAAGCAGTCGAGTACCAAGGTGTGACTGTAGTTGTGACTCCACCCGCTCATGCCTGACTCCTACTGACCCATACTCGTGGGTGTAGGCTCCCTTGTGGATGTGATGTGATGTGACATCAAGGGACAAGCACTTGCAATACCCATCAAAATCCCACAATCATACTTTCGTGAAATAGATAAAAGAATTATTAGATTTATATGGAACCATAAAAGACCTCGAATTGCCAAAGCAATACTACATAAAAAGAACAAGGCTGGTGGCATTACACTTGCTGACTTCTATTTATATTACAAAGCATCAATAGTCAAAACAGCTTGGTACTGGCAGAAGAACAGAAATAGAGACCAATGGAATAGAACTGAAAACCCAGAAATAAACCCACAAATTTATGGACAAATAATTTTCGATAAAGGAGCAAAAAACATACAATGGGGAAAAGACAGCCTCTTTAGTAGGTGGTGCTGGGAAAA
>PVJL010007339.1:0-79546 GCA_004026885.1 Lyroderma lyra | reverse complement strand
GAGAAAGGGGAGGGGGTGGGAGAGGAGGGGGGGAAGCTAAATATAAGGGGATGGAAAAAGGGGTCACATTAGGTGGTGAACTTATTATGCATCAAGTTGACAATGCACTGTGGAATTGTATGCCTGAAACCTATGTAATCCTTGCTAACAGATGTCACCCCAATAAGTCTAACAATAAAAATGAATTAAAAAAAAAAAAAACAAATAACCCAGACTTCAGCTTCGAGAAACCCAAAGTCAAATCCCAGTCTTGTCACTTTTTAGCTTGGATGACATTTAAAATTAAGCCTGCCTTTCTGAGCTTTAATTTTCTCATTAGTAAAATCAAGACAATCCCCAAATTATTTTGGGAATCAACTAAAGTCTTATAGAGTGTGAATAATTGGGTACTTTTATTATTATTTTCATCTATATTTGTGGGTGGTTTGAGACACAGACACAGACACAGACACAGACACAGACGGTTATTCCTTTCTTTAGTAGCTGATATGTTTTCCCAGTTGATGGAAAGACATTTGTTCTGCAATTGCTAAGCTCAGTTTGCTACTGTGCCAACATATGCAGATCTGGCATTTTCATTCCCTGCTGCTAACCTCAGGAGCGACTAACAAAGGTCACACTTCGTTGTTTTGTTTTTTGTGTTTGCTTGCTTGATTTTTTGTGTGTGTATGTGGTTTGTTTGACTTTACCATTTAAGATCCATCAGTGTCCCATCCACTTGAGCAGCAGGTCTGTGTTCCTGGAGGGGACTAAGCAACTACTGCTCTATTGTATTGCAGAACTTCGTCTGGGGCCTGAGAGGTGAGGCAGCAGGGACCTGAAGCGGACTCAGTGGCAGTGCTCTGCCTAATGGCGTCATTGCTGATGTCCATGCCTGTTGCTAGTGATGCCAAGTCCAGCCAGTCAACAGCTTCTTTGGCTCCTAATGGTGTCTGCTCTACGAACAGGCTTTGAATCCAACGTGAGCTGAAATCAGGCTGACCCAGACGTCCCATTTTAAACGGGACAGAAAACACCAGGACTGTCCCATTTCAAAAGGTCAACCTAGTCTCACTGGGCTAAATTCAATGTGTCAGTAGGCTGACCATATGTACCATTTGAAACTGAGCTGTACCATTGTTTTCTGCCCTGCCTAAAATGGTATGTCTGGTCAGCCCATCTATTAGAAAAGAAACTTCCTCTTTAATCTCCAGTTGAGGACTTCCTAGAAAGGATCAGTTTGGCTGTGGCTTGATAGATCCATCCACTCTGACTACAGGCCAGGAGTTACATAGAATGCAAAAGTCCCATGAAGTGGGAAGAGGAGGAGGAAGAGCAACCCCAGATAATGACAAATCGAGAAGTCTTTGACAGACAAAATTATAGATGGCTTCTAAAGGACTTGTCATGTGTCTGATTCTAACACACTAATCTGGACATCTCCTGCATTCATTATCGTTCACCTTTGTGTAAACCCTTCCTCATCCTTTTAGGATCAGCTTAAGTTATATCCCCAAAATAAATACTTGGTCCACACCTACACTAGAGTGTCTCTTCTCAAAATAAATAATCCACACCATGAAGTTCAATCCTTAACTGTTTATCAGTTGCACATTTCTTCAGTTGATATTGAATGGTATATTGAAAATCATTTTGGAGGGGACTGAGGACACCTCTTATTTAAAAATTTTTTTTCTGTATGGCTAAGAGGACAGTTGCTCCTCACCCTGTTTTCATTCCCTCCTGTTTCTGTGGCAGATACCACCAGTCATTCACCGTAGCCTCTCTCTTTTAAGCCTAAGCTACCTTGGAATCCTTAAGAATGTTGTCTGAAGCCAACATAGCTAACATCACAGTGGGTGCAGAAATTGTAGCGTATTTGCCATGCCCAGGGATTTATAAAACATATCATACATTGTGTTCCTTCTCTTTTCTTCCTGAATTTGCCCAAATATTTCTATATGTGAAATAATGTTAACGTCTCTACAATTTAATAACGCCACACTTAATATGCTGGATTTCATCCTAGGCCATCACAACAATTATTTCAACTAATCACTAAAGCAACCCTGTGAGATAGTTATCACTATCTCTAGGAAAGTAAGAATCACAAATTAAGCTGCTTATTTAAGATCACAGGGGTTTAAAAGGCAGCTGTAAATCCAGATACGTAGAAATCAAAAGAGAAATCCTCCTGGGCTCTAGAATGTAAGGAAGAAAAAAAAAAAGAGGCACAAGAATTACCTTAATGGGAAATGTTTGTTTTGAGAAAAGGGGAAAGAGAAGGCTAAATAAAGACCCTCTAGTTCTCTTTCATACTAGATTTGAAGCTACGTTGTCTACACTACTGACTGCCTCCTGGTGTTTATTCTGATTTCTATATGCCAGGGCAGCATTTCCAAAACCGTGTCATGTGAATGAGTCGTCTGTCTGTGGAAAGAAAAGTTTTATGATCAAATATATTTGTGAAATTGTGAACTTCTAATTGATTTTCTTCTTGCACATGTTATAATGGCATAGGCACCCATGCATGCCCAAGTACACACACACACACACACACACACACACACACACACACACAGAGAGAGAGAGAGGAGAGAGAGAGAGAGATCCTACAGTAAAGAAATCCATTTAATGTTGCTATCTCCAGCACTTCTCAAACTTATTTGAACAAAGAAATCATTTTTCACAGAATACCTTTAACATTAGGCAGAGTTAGGAGTCTAACCCACTACTGTGTGGACAACATTTGGATGAGGCTATATTATGATGAATTCAATAAGGAAGTTTCTTCATTTAATCTACTGACAGAGTAGTTCTGCAAGACTGATCCACAGACATTATGGGTGTTTGATAAAATGTGTATTCCAAGTCTCCATCTCAGATGGACTTAATCATAATCTCTGGGTTTGTAGAGTTCAGAAATCTGCATTTTAAAGGAGATTTCCAGTGATGTTTATGTATTCAAAAATTGGAAACTATCCAATAGGATTTGGAAACAGCTCTATTTGTTTCTCAGGGGAGAGCGTGAACGCAGCCCCCCACTACTACAAATTATGCAGTGGAGTTTCCCACATTTGGGGAAATCACAGGGGTCAGCACATCCGGAGTGCGATGGATAAGCCTCGCCCTGGGAAAACCACCTTCGGGATCATGGTATCTCCCCTGCCAGGTAAGTATGGGTGGGGGTGGGGCAATTCTTAAGATTACTTTTAACCCATTGGCAGCATTAAAAATTGTGCTAGATTAACATCTGCAGTCTGGTGTGTGCCTTCATTTGAGGTCATTCATGCTTGTACACAGACTCTGGTGATGTCAACTATCTGCTACAGAGACCTCTTAGGTGGTCTCTACTGTGGAAAGCATTCCGTTCAAGGGTTGGGCTCTCAACTTGTCAAACACTGAAATCCAATTTTGACATATTCTCAGGATTGTGACTCATGAAGTCAAACCTCAAAAGAGACTGGTGTGTACTAGGATTCCAATTCATGAATTTACATTGAAAGCTATGCTTTACAAAAGACCCATTATTTCCACCAGATTGACAGACATGTCTTCTTCCTTTAGGTAAGTGTCATGGGGTTATAATATATTACAAGGCTGTCAGTTAAACTTGAAATCAGAACAGGATAGTTCCAGGATGTCTGGATTCAACGCCACTACTCTCTGACAGACTGATCAAACCCCACTAGTGAGAGAATGCATGAGGATTTTTTTGGTTCAACATTATGCCCTCTTCTCCAAGTTCTTTGCATAGGGGCAGTCAGTTTTTAGAGGTCTATCAATAACTCCAGCATGTACTGTGATATTTGGGATTTAAAAAAAATTAAGATTATCTTCCTTTTAAAAAGTTAAAAACCAAAATCTTGTTGATAGTTTATAATTAGGTTGTAAGTACATATTTGCTCAAAATATGTTCTTATTTAGAAGGCAATTTTGAACTGGTCAACAGATTCAATAAAAGAATACTTGGAAGTAATAAAGTTATCATCTTAAACAATATGAAGTTTGTGACATTTTGAACTAAATCCAGGTATGTATAAATTAAAAGCAGAAATTCTGGGCATTAGAATTATAAAGAAAAGGGAAAGAACCACAAGAATTACCTTAATGGGCAATGTTTGTTTTGTTGAGAAAAGGGGGAAGGAAAGAAGGACAATGACCCTCTAGTTCTCTTCCATGCTAGCTTTTGAAGCCACTCTGATAGTTAAACCACTTGTCTGTCAGGATCTTGGGAGGAATTAAAGAAGTAGTAAGCTTTTTTCTTCTTATGTGAATGTCTTTGGGGAAGGAGAACTATGAAAGTTAGAGGCCATGGTCCTTTATAACCCAGACTGCCAGAGGTAGCATTGTATCTACTCAACAGGTCTTAATTCTGAGTGCAAATCTAATCATTAGAATTATTTCTGATACAACTCCATGTTGCTGAAGTAGGAGAAAAAGATCAGCTCCAGGAGAACAGGCCAGGTAGAGGGGTCTAGTCTTATATCAATTAATATGATAGACACTAGCCACATATGGCTATCTAAATCTAAATTTATTAAAATTAGATTAAATTAAAATTTCACTTTCTCCATCATAATATTCACATTTTAGTTCTCAATAGCTGTGAGTGGCTAGGTTTTGGGCAGCATAAAAGAGATTATTTTCATTTTTACACAATGTTCTACTGGGTAGTGCTGGTCTAGTCCAATTAGTATGTGAGTCACTGAAGCAGACATTTATATTACAGTCCCACAGGTTTGGTCCATGCATTCCTAGAGAGGAATATTAGGACCCACGGTGGACCTCCACGCTCACATCAGAACAAGCACACAGGGCATGCACGCAATGCTGTATTTCCCTCTCACATCAGAACAAGCACACGAGCTTCTTCCCACTGACAGCTGCAGTGGGATCACGTGCTTCTTCTTTTTTAAAGTGTCTGAGGTTAAAGAGGTCTTAATTTAGCTCTTCAGCTACAGTTAACTTCAGCGATTTGATTTTCATTACTTCGGATTCTTTTTCTTACCAACCTACTTTTATTTGACACATTCTCCCTTTAGAAATGGCAACATTCATCCAGCTTGGCATAGATGCTATAGATGCTATGTGTATCTTCAAGATAATTCATTAAGACTTATTAAATGCTGAGTTTAACTTTCAAAAAATAGCATTATTTTCTTTATTTCCAAGTTTTTTGGGGGCTCATCAACTTATCAAGAAACTACTTGCTAACTATATCATTTTGGAAAACTTATTTAACACACACAAAAACCTCTGTTTCTTAATTTGAAAGATGGCAATAGTTATTTTAAACATTTTAGTGTAGTTCTTCATAAATTTGAATTATTATAGTAGAGGAGAACCTCAGTATGGCCCCTGGCCTGTTGCCAAATTCTACCTAATGTGAGTGCATAGAAACAACAAAGCGAAACCTCATGGAAGAGAAAAGAAAAGAATAAGTGTGTGTGTGTGTGTGTGTGTGTGTGTGTGTGTTATGGTTTTTCTTTTTAAGACAATTTAGATGGTGTTTGGGAAAAACTGGAGGTAGCTTTCTATGTGAGAACACACTAGAGTATGTGACATAGCCAAATGAGTAATATTAGTGTTGTTCAAATCTCTGCCAGGCACTTTTGAAAAAGAAAGAAGGAAGATATAAAGATAGTGACAGTGTGGACCGTATATAATCTCAATGCCACTCTTTAGGCTCCTGGGAAAATTTTATTCTTCTTCAATAACTACTTTCAGATAAATAGCTGACAGGGGTACAGGCGTGTTGGCACCCTTCAGCAGCCTTTTTGTTATCATTCCATTCCTAATCGGTAAACAAGGACAATTTCACGAGCTTTCCCAACTTAGCCTCCAGGAGCTGCTTGGAGCTCACTGAGTCCAGATGCTCACTGAATCCAAGAGACTGGTGACAGCATCTGACAATTATCGGTGGCATCTTGCATGCTTCTCTAGATCTTCCTTCTATTCAGACTCTCCTTTTTTTGCAGAGCCATGCTTCTATTTCTTAAAACACAATTGTAATAAGAATAATGCAATTGTGGGAGTTCCCTGATGGTGTAGTGGCTTAAGGCTTCAGCGTTGGCGCTGTCAGTGCTGCGGCCTGGGTTCGATTCCCAGTCAGGGAGCTACCCACATACCAAAAAGCAAAAACAAAACAAAAACAAACAAACAAACAAACAAACAAAAAAGAATAATGCAATTGAATGCTTCCTTCCACTACAATATTTATAGACATGGCTCAAATACATTGCTATGGTTTGCGTGTCTAATTTTGTGATGGCGTTTCTACACAAAAATACTCTTGCTTGCTAGTGCTTGCAGAAGGAGCAGTTAGCACCATGTGGAAGATGACAGCTGGCACCAGCTGCTGTTATTAGGTACTCTTGCTATACAAACAGAGAGCTATTTGGTGCGAACCACACTGTGAAGCTTTCAATATCAGAAAGAGGTGAAGGGCTTCAATTCCCAAACCCTGGAGAGCAGTCAACAGAGTTTGAAATTTGTAAAGATATTAAATATTATCAAGTTCCTTCCCTATCTTGTGGTAGTGTGGTATCAAACTCCAAGAGGTGTGCTGAGTTTCATAAGCTTCCTGTGCAGTCTTATCCCCAGCTAGTGAGAGGCAAACCCGTGAAGGTTCGAATTAGTCAACAATAATTGCAAAGCACACGCTCTCAAATGAATGCATAAATAAGCATCAAGAACTTTCTCTGGGAAGATGAAATACAAATACAAAGCAGGTAACATCATAATTGGGAGCAAAATGAAATAGAGAAAGAAAGTGCCAGAGACATTCAAATAAGGAAAGTTAATTTAGACCATCAGAAGCCATCAGGGGATTTCACAAAGTAGATAGGATTTCAACTAGACTTTGAAAGAATTCAGGCAAAAAAGAACTTGGAAAGGCACTGCGGACAGCAGACTAGCAGCAAAGTGCCTGGAGGCTAGAGCGAAACTGGACATCCCGGGCCGGCGGTGGGTCACTCCGGGAATGACTCCGGCGCCCATTCCCACTTCCGCTTGCCGGTCCGATGCAGCCTCACGCTTCCTTGATGCCATGACATTCTTTGTGTATGACATCTGGTTTCTTGTTTGGCTCACCTGTTCTTGAGATTTTTGAAGGCAGAGAATCTGGGTACTCGGATATACCAGGGGTGCCAAAAAACGTATACACATTTTAATAGATGTTATCTATATATTGCTTTTCTAATTTAAATTGAATTACAATAGCAATGTGTAGTATGATGTTCTCTCAAAGAATGGTGTTAATCGAATGAATGCCAGCATCACCATGTGACAGGCAGGACAGCAAAATATTGGTAGAATCACAGTTTTCTTTTGAGGAGCCCAAGAGCATTTTGAAGTTGCATTTGAAATTCCAGAATGTTGTTTGACTTTCCCCCACATTCTCCTGATTTAACACCCCTTGATTTTTACCTATTGGGAACCTGAAAGGATGTGGTGTGTCATAGAAAACTGGCTACAATGGTGGTAATTCAGAAAGAAATTGAAGCAGCATGCGCAGTGATAGGAGTGGGCACTTTGGTCAGTGCTGGTCAGGAAGTAGTTCATAGTCACGAGAAGTGTCTGGATGTGGATAACCACTCTGAGCACCTCTTGTAATTGCCGAAGTCAAACGTGACTTGTTTTCATCTTTTGTTATCGGTATATGTTATTACAATTTTAATATAGTTTCTTCCTTTCTTAAAATGTGTATGCATTTTTTGGCACCCTCTGTATATGTTATTATATACAATATATATCATATATGTATATTCTGTAACATAGCAGGTGCTCAGAAATGCATACAGACAGAATGAATTAATATAGTAGGAGATAAAGGCAAATAGAAAGAATGAGGCCAGGACACAGGAGACCTCAGAAGGCAAGTTGGAGTGTTTGGATCCTTGCATTTAATGCATCATGTGCCAGAGGGCATGTGAAATGCATGTACAGAACTTGTATTTCACCATAGCTAGAGTGGTAATAAGATATATATTTGGAGAAGTGGGAGAGAGGTATCAGGCAAATTGTCACTAAGAGAATAGTTCTCAACTATTTTATTTCTCTATCTAGAAAGTGGTTTTACATTTAGGAAAACTCTTTCAAGAAAAGTTGTGTTATGAATTCACTATGATGTGAAGAATAAAGGGGTTGCAAATGGAAATTTTAATGCAGTCAGGGGCTCATCCTTGGGGCCTCTTCTTATGAGTCCCTGCAGGACTGTACAAAATTTGTCTTTTAGAACTGTGAGGATGTGCCCTGTTCTTCACGAGGCTTGGCATTCTTGTACTACTCATACATCTTGAATAGTGAAGAATTATTTCCTATCACTGGAAACAACAGTAATTTGTATTACTCTCTTTACTATTTGCTCAGGTCCCTGCCAACCACCTATTCCCATTTTTCTTATGTGTGGGTCTTCTCACATAAACTCCAGGGCTGTGGCTGCTTAACGTGAGTAAGTGTAGTAATTAGTATGACCTTTAAAATGCATATTTCTCCTGTCATCTTTAGTTTTTCAGACTTTACCATACTGCTAGCTGAAATATCATTCCCACATTTACACTGGTATTTATTTTGGGTGGGTACACATGGACAATTTTTTCTATTTTTCTAAGTGGAGTTGTAGCCCATATAATATTGGGGATGCATTATGAAAAGCAAAGCCTTGGCCCATGGAAGTCTGGGTAATGGGTGGGGGAAGTTCAGAAAGGGGTATTATTAATGGTAGGCAGAAGAATTCCCAGCACACTCATGATTCAGGAAAAAGCAGGCAATAAGTTTTTAGCAAAAACCCAAGTAGAAGTCTCTTTCTACTAAAGAAAGCAGATTTTTGCTTTCATGACCCCATAACCCCCAGGGAAGACAGTGATTACAGCAGAGGATACATACTGGCAGGAGGTCGAGATTATAATCAGCAGCCAGAGGTCTGTAGGAGGCACTGACAAGTGCAGGTCTCTGAGAAATCCCCTGCTCGGGATGGCAGTGACTCAGAGCAGTGACCTTGGCAGAGAATGTGGACACACCTCTCTGTCTTGGCACACTGACCCCACCCCCTATTAAACCAGCCTCCATCTCTCTTAGTACTCTGACTATTTGTTTCATGCCAGTATTTGGGAACTTCTATTTCCATTATTATTTGGCCAGAATCTGTGTCCCTCTATGGAGCTTTCTGAAGTCAGAGATAGTCTACTACGTTCAGCACTCAGCTCCTACCCAGCACTTGGCACAACAGAGATATTTCAAATACAAAAGACAGATGAATGAATGAATGAATGAACAAACAAACAAATGAACGAATGACTCATAATAGAAAAAAAACAAAAACAAACAAATGAATGAATGAATGACTCATAATAGAAGAAAAACAAAAACAAAAACAAACAAACAAACAAACAAAACAGGCCCTGGATTCAAGAACGTGAGGAAGACAGGAGCGGGGGAAGTACCAATAACTCCCTCTCCTGCTCACTCCTGGGTCTCAGGACAAAGAAATGTGGAGAAAGCAGCAGCCCCTTAGGAAAGAGCGGTTGAGTGAGTGGAGGGGTCACAGAAAGATTATCAGAGCATGAGGCTGTCTCTCTCACAGCAAGAGGAACAGGAAGTGCATCAGGACTCACAGAATAGCATCATGTTGTGTGTGCTGTATGTGTGGGTATCTACACACCGACGTGCACACACATGCTGACAGTGATGCGTGTGACTTTCATTTCTGAGTGCGAGCTTCTAAATTCGCAATAAAAATTATTTGGTTTAACGTATAAACTGAGTTGTGTAAGGACCACATCTGGGATTATTTTCATAATTAAAGCAGTGATAGCCCCTACTTAATTATCACAGTGACAATAATGTTTTGCAGCATGGGTGGAAGCCCATAGCAAGATGATGATAACATCAGTCATAACAAAGTGAATAGTGTTCTGCATGCACTGGGTGGCACACAAGTTTAAGGACTATAAGTTCGATGTGTTAAGTTTTCTCATATGACCATCTGCTCTGGGTTTGTGTCTCCCTTTGCCTTTTCCACGTGTTGAGACCTCCACTGCTTGGTCCACAGTTTATTCTGGCTTAAAGAGGTAAAGGGCCTGCTGCCGGCCTAGTGAATCATGTCAAAGAGATCTTTTCAAGATGAAGCTAAACCTAAAGGAAAGATTTCGAATCTGTAACTTGCATCAACTGAAAACATTAATCTGTAACTTGCATCAACTGAAAACATTAATCTCTTGTCCAAAAAATAAAATAGCTTATGTATGCAGGTAGATTATTCAAAAAAAGTCATCCTTTTCTGCCTGTGTCTGGGTTTCCTGAAGGGTGGCATGCTGAGATGCATGGAGCCCCATCCATTTCTGTCCCTCTTACTTTTAACCTTCAGAGCTTTACTCTCCCTGCTCTCCGTCAATCCTTGCCACAACTCGAAGAGAAGGCAGTGACAACAGTGCCTTGCTCTTGTTTAACACCCTCAGTGATGAAACGAACACATTGTCCCCACTGGACAACTGAGGTGGCTGTGATATAAAGAAGTTAAGTGATTAGCTGCATCCAGCGTGTGCTAAAATGCAACAGCAGGGGATTTGCCACTTTAAAATCCTGAGTGTGATTCTGTTTTGAGGTAAATGATTAAACTTACGTTATAATCATTTACCTCATCTGCCAGTCAGGGAGGCCAATATTCCCTCTGGGTATGTGACAGCTGAAGGCAATGGTATATAAGTCTGCTGACCACGCACATGACACTAGGAGCACGTGGGTCTAACTAAACATTCTGAAGTCCAGTCACAGCCAAACCCAGGGAGCCAGATTTCAGTTCTATGAACTTCCAGTGAGATACCCGATTTCAAAGTAGAAATAAAACAGAGCTAATTTTAAATTTAGGTTTCACTGCAGGATCAGGTGAGGACATTTTATCACAGGTCAGTCTAACTTTTCCCCCACATTTTTCAAAATATATTAAGCTCTTTTTTCTCTTCTAGCTGTGTCTACAAAGGGTTCTTACCCATGGGCCATCAATGCATTGTTAAAAGGCCACAGATGCTTTGCCTCAGCAACCCAATCAGTGGATCAATATAGATGAAGAAAAACCAAATACAATATTGGCCATGTGGAAAGGAAGGCATTTTGAGTGGGCTGGCCAGATAGACTGTTCTAAATGCAACAGAAAGCAATGGTCCTGTCCCATTTCAAACGACACGTCTGGTCAGCCCCGTCTCACTGGGCTGAATTTCAGGTGTCAGCAGGCTGACCAGACATAGTGTTTGAAATGGGACAGGACTACTGTTTTCTGTCCTGTTTAAAATTGTATATCAGCCTATTTTTGGAGAACGTGCAAAACACTAGAAAGGTTCTTATCGGGGTATTGAATGAAGGCTAAATTGAGATATTGATTGCATGAAGGGGATAATAAGGAAGAACTGTTTTCTTCTGATTATTTATTTAGAAAATTTTCTACAGAGTTAAATACAAGCATTGGCTCACAGAAGTGACTTGAGAATCTAAAGTAACTTCTTTTTTTTCACATTTTGATCAAGATAGAAAGTTTTCTTTAGCTTTTATGCCATCTAAAACATTTGAATTTCATAGCTAGTATTTGTCAGGAGAGATTATCCAAGCAATACTGATCTGATATACACTTACTCACTGCTATCTGAACATGCACATCTTACCTCTCACTCTCAGAACTATAGCTCTTGGAATGAATCCTTCATCTTGGAAGTGCCCGTGATAATTCCCCCAGCTCGTTGTTCGGGCTTTGTTTTCAGCATTGATGTTTCAGGTTACTGGTTACAGGGGAGAACCTCACCACATCAGACTGGACAGAGTGAAGAGCTCCCCCACACCCCCACCGACTTTGTTGTTGCTTTATTTTCCATGAATCAAAGGTACCTGGGTCCTTTTCTTCATGCACAGGTAGAGAAGCACAATTTTATAGAGATAATAATTCACTTTTCTTATGAAAACGAGAGATGAGGTTGGTTACAGAACACAGAGGCATTCACTCAAGGTCACTTACTCGGATAAAATCCAGTTTCAACTTACTCCAAAGTTCCTTTCACTACTACTATTTGAAGAGATATGAGGTAACTGGTGAGGAGTAGCCCTCATATGAGTAGCAGACAAATAAATCAATACTTTTTCTGAGTTGCTACAACTGGAGAACCCTTAAAAAATTAGCTCAGAATCACCTACTCAAGACTCTCCTTCCAAGTTAGTTCTGAGGCTCTAGTTCATGATCAGCCCAAAGAAACAGACGAGAGTGCTCCCTTGGCAGAGCCTTTGCTCTGAGTCTCTCTGGGTGGGCTTGTCTCAGGTTTGTAACAATAAACTGCGTGAATGATAACCCTTCTGGCATCTGTGCTGGTCCATAAACTGTGGCCAATATCCCTTCTCTTCCTGTATTAATACAACTGGCTTTATGGTTTGAAAACAAGATGAAAACACATCGTTTCCTGCTTTGGAATCCTGCTGAACCATGGAGGATGCCCCCTGTTGGCAAAGTTAGAAGTAGCACCATGCAAAGACAGGCATCGTCTCTTCAACCAGACTCCGTGGTTTGTAGCCAGGCTCGGCTACTTACTCACTGTGTGACCTTGAATTAATTACTTAGTGCCACTGTACCTTAAGCATCTCATTCTATAAAATGATGTTAATAACATTGTCTGCTTTATAGGGTTGTTATGAGAATATATGATATACATGTGTGTGTTTGTGTGTGTGTATCACACACACATACACACTTACACGATAGCCTGGCAACCAGAAAGCATTTTTTAAAGAGTAGTTAAGAATATGGCTTATTCCTCAGATTTTACACTGTTGTGTCCCAGCAACTTCACTGTGGACTTGGCTTTATGCATAAGTTCTCTTTTACTTGTTTCTGTCAGCAAGGTGTTTCCCATCGAGGCACATTGATGTCCAGCTCTCCACCCTTTCTCAGTCCCAGCTTGATGGTTTCCAACCCACCTGGAACACCGCAGCTTTACCTCTGTAAGTCCTGCCCAGTTTCCCAGTTCCTCTTGAGATCATCTTACTTCCTCATTGACTCTCCCTTGACCTGCCATCAGTTCTCTCTCTCTGGACTGTAAACAATGGACCATCTATATTTGTACAGATAGAGGAATCAGCAATCTGGATTTGATTCTTGACCCCACCAATGACTAATCATGTAACCTCAGGAACTTCCTGAACTGTCACTAGAATCCCTGGCCTTAGCTGCAAATGAACAGAAATGGAGCACAGTGATGGCTCTCCAACGTGAGTTCTGAGACTCCATTATGTGCATCAGAATCACCTGGAGACTTGTTAACACCCACAAGGCTCCACTTCCCCAAGGCTCTGATCCAGTGAGTATGGGGTGGGGCCTGAGAACACGCATTCCTAAGGAGCTACCAGGTGATGCTGTGCTGGTCTGAGAGTGGGCCTTTGCGAAGCATTTCATGGGTTTTGAAAGACTGTGGAGAGAATTAAATGAAATAATGTTTAGAGAATGTTGGTTCAGTAACTGTCATATAAAATATAACCTTTCCTTTTCTGCCATAAAATAGACTAAAGATAATAAATAACAACAGCAGAAGTGTTCTTGTTTTGATTTTGGCCCCATCCCATAGTTAAGCAAGAACACCATATTGTAGCATTTCTCACTTCAGAGTTAGAAGCTCAGTTTGTGTGGGCAGTGCCCTTACAATAACTTTTCTGGCACCCAAAGTAGAAGTTTTCAGTTTTAGAGAAGAACTAAAACATGTATTATCCTGCAATGTAATCTTTTTATATAATGTACTGTTTTTAACAAACTCCCACACTCAGGGTAAATTTTTAGCATGAGTCTGTTTATGGAAGGGCATCCAACATAACACTTCTTCACTCTCCATGTTTACAACACTCCAAACTCTGAACCAGGAAGATAAGAATCTTGACCAGAGAGTTTATCAGATGCTTTCCTTAAGAGAGTAAGTGTTGGGGGTTCCCTGGTGGTGTAGTAGTTAGACTTCGGCACTCTCAACACCATGGCTTGGGTTTGATTCCCAGCCAGGGAGCTACCCAAAAACAAACAAACAAACAAATAAAAAAGAATAAGCGTTGAGGGAAAGAAAAGTGGTTATGGAGTGAAAAGTACATTTTATAACTTAGTTGGCTGCAAAAAATTTAAAGCAGTGTTCCACATGTAATTTACTCATTGAAACAAACACATTGATTAATTCTAGAGAAAAATAGAGCAAAAAGATCTGCATGGATTGCAACAGCAGTGACCACAGGAGCAAAGCCCTTGCTCAGGTACCTGGCTTTGCCACACTGTGAGACGTTCATTTTCTTCCATGCAAAATCAGAGCTGGGTGACCTCTAGGGACCTTCCCCAGTGTCATCACCCTATCAGGAAATGACAAAGGTGACCACAGAAACCCTTTGCTGGCACCAGAAAACCAGATGACATAAGTACCAATCTGGGTGAAAGTATGCAGCAATGTTTTTTAGTGGGTTGAATCACTCCCATTATAAGCCCTCCCCACCAGTCCCCACCCACACAGGGTGTGAGGCTTGTCTAGTAGGAAAGATCAGGCTGTGACTTTCTGTGGTGCCAGAAAGTCAACTGTCCAGACAAAACAGACAAGTCATGTGTGTTAGCAGCTATTCTAAGACCATACTTACTTCCAACCAAAATATCCTTTCACTTATTTATATTCACAAAGGTTTTATGTGTAGTGGGAAGCAGGGGAGGAGGTGAGTGACAGATCATGGCTGTCTAGAAGGAGATGAATTCAGTTGGCTCCAACGTGTCCTTTGGACTGAATCCAATGCCCCTTTGGGGAGAGGCCATGAGAAAGAGCTACTGGAAATTCTCAGAGGCCTGTGAGCCTCCGATCAGGAGGACCACTGCTTGGGGGCTCAGCTGGGGAGGAAGCCATCCTCCTCCCCCTGCCTACACTCCTGTACAGGATCTGTGCAATCCCAAGGAATCTAGGATTAGAAGCTTTCGGGCAGCGGTTCTCAAAATCTAGTCCTAAAAACAATGAGCTCAGCACTAACCCACCGTGGACATTGGTAGAAATGCAAATTTTTGACCCACCACAGTACTATCAGAAACTCTAGAGTGGTGCCTGGCAATTTGGGTTTTAACCAGCTTCCCCACCCCCCACTCCCACCCAATAGTTCTGATGTATGTAGACATTCTGGAATTGACCTGCTTGAATGCTTTCTTGACAATTTAAGAAAGCATTCACTCCCAGGTCCATGTAAATTCAGGATCTTCACAAGCATGAATCCAGAAATGAGGACCTCCTTAAATTTTGTGCCCCGGGCACATCAACATGCTTTCTTCACCCTATCCAGGCCCTGAAACCAATACACGAAGAGAATCCAATAACCGCAACGTTGACACCAAATTGATGGGACTTTTCCTAATGGGTAGTGACTGGTTGCTCAGAGGGGCAGCTCCTCTGAAAGAATGGGAAACAAAGCCCAAGGGAGCCATGGAGCAGACTGGCCAGAAAGTGTGTGTGAGGTATGCCTATGGGGATCCACCCCCAAAACTACTGGGGATCACTTGGCCTTGGTGCAGTTAAGAGGAGCTTCAGAGAGAAACCTGGGCTTCTCCCCTTGCCATGGTGACTAGAGAGCTAGTAAACTTTTGGCCATGGAAATAAACATGGAACATTTACTGAGAATCTACCATTTACTGGACATGCAGCTGAACCCCTGATTTCTCACACTCTCTCATTTAATGCTCAGTGCAAAGGTAGGTTTTATGATCCTGGTTTTGCAAAAGAGAGAACAGAAAAAATGGTTAAATAATATGTGTCATATTATTTAAGCTGATGAGTAGCAGACACTACCTAAACACACTTTAGTACCTTTCAAAGTCATTGCCACTTGCACTGGGATTAATGAATTTCCACAGGCTTGACTTCCACTTCCCCCCGCAACTCAGAGAGCCAACTTGTCACTGTCCCTGTTTATTCCTCCATCTCTTGGACTCTGTCACCTCTTCCAATTCTTAGATACATTTGATGATTTGTTTCTTCTGCCCCGAACTTTGAACCCTGGAGGACTGGACATGAGTCCTGCAATTGACTTGCTGGATCCTTTGGGAAAAGTCCTACCTAATAAGCAGTTCCTCTTGACCTGCACCCTGAGACAGTGCCACCCTTACTTCCGTCAGATCCTGCTCCACACTACACAACACTGTGAATGTTTCCTTTTTAAATGGAATCTCATTAGAGGTAGCTAAGGTTTAAAAATATTTTAATATATTGCATACCCCTAAAATCTTCTATGGTTGGGCAGAAGACAGGCCTATACATTTACAACCACAGACACACAATGACAGGAATTTCCAAATCAATGGCTTTTGGGTAGAGCACTGTTCCCCTCTGCACCACAGTTTTAATCCTGCAACTATGGAAAAGCTGACGTATGCCTCTAGGTCTTAGTTTACCCCCACTAAAAACAAAACTGAAAATATTGGAGTCCTGTACTCCCATGGCTCGTACAGCTCACCTCGTCTTATCCTACTCCAGTCTATACACGTTTGCTTCACTCATTCACTCACTGCCCATCTATGAGGCTGAATAACCGAGGGAGTAAAAAACAGGTGTTCAAGGAATTCAGCATTTATTGGGGGGTGACTTGGCTCTCTAATGTCTCGCCTACCTCCAGTCCAAGGGGTTGCAAGAGGTAAGTGTAGCTCCTATAGAACAGGGGCTTGGGATATGAAGAACATGACATTGGAGGGCCAGTCTACAGAGTAGGGAGAACAGCTACACATTATATTCTAGAGGTTTAGAAAGATTGTTGAAAGTGCCTGGAGTCTGTTGAGGGTGCTCCATTCTGGTCCCAACTGTGATTCTTGCAAGGGTGCTCTGGCCCCTTCTCTAACCTGTCCTTTGTCCTGTCACAGTTCTCCAGATCAAGCTTCCCAAAGTCAGCCCTTTTTCTGCTGCCACTCTGTGGGCCAGGGCACCAAGTCCTTTCTTCCTTGAGGTGGAAGATGTTGAACTTGCCAGTCATTGACATGCAAATTGTTAGTTAGGGTCCTTAGTCTCTAGGAAGGGACCTTTCCAGCTTTCACTCAAGCACTGTACCAAAGAGTGTGTGAGGCTGCACGGGCTGAGCTGCAGACTCAGGCACCACCTCAAAGGGAACATGCTGAAAGGACTCCTGCTGGAGACAGCTCTTAAGATTTTAAAACACATGTGCCTCTTCTATGAAGGCTACCTTGGTTTTGCCATATCTGGTTTTCCCATAGTAAGCAGCACCAACAGCCTTGATATGTGTAAGATGGCTAGCACGCAAGGAAAGCTGGGAGATCTGGGTCCCCCCTTGGTCAAGTCAGATGGCACTAAGAGAGAAAAGGAAGTGGTGGGGCAGGGCTGCTATGGGGAGGCCAGAACAGAAGCCTCTATAGCCTGTGAGGAAGGGGTACAGAGGAGCAGACTGGTCTGGGAGAGAAGAGACTCGTCGGTCAGATTCCTGGACTTTCTAGCAAGGAGCACATAAGAAAATGCAGAAATGCTCTTTCCCACCCCTACCCTCAAGTGGCAGCTTCCTAAGGCAAAGATTTTGCCCTTGTCTTTCAATCAGGTTTACATTAGCACATGAAAGTAAATCACACAATTCAGAAACAAGCTGCTTTTCTAATCCCTTCTGCTCTACGAGAATGTTAAATGCAAGTTCAAGAAATAATTAATTAAGCAAAGCCGTTTGGCATAGTTTTCCCTTCTGTTAGGGACACAGTCTAGTAAGGTAAGAAACAAATGAACAAACAAACATCATTTACCCACAAAACTAAGTACCATCCCTTATTATTACATAGTTAACCAAAACACAATTGTACGTAATACAATCATTCACACCACAATTACACAAAATTAATGATGCAGTATAGATGGCAATGACTTTCATGTAATCAAAATGGAGAGAGTTCTTGAATAGAAATGAAGGTATGGTAGGCCATCCCTATTGATACATGTTCCCTCTATTGATCTACACTTTGCAAAGACTGTGCCGGCTGACAAAGTCACATGCTGCCCCCTCATCATTCATAACAACTACGGGGGAGGCGACCACTTCATGCAGGATCTTTGATTCTGAGGTCTGTAAGCTAGCACATTCTAATGAAGCACACATATTTTTACCTACATGTCAAGCATTTCAAATAGAAACAAAGATAAAGTAGAAGAGCCAGAGAGTCTATGTGATTTGTTGACTATCACGCGTGTAGTGGTTATTAACAGAGAAACATACTCCTGAAGTCCCGCCAAATTCCACCAGCCACTCTGAGCACTAGGGGAGACTGTTGTCTGCATAGCTGACTTCTGTGCTGCTCAGGGGAGGGCCCTGCCACTCCTCATTGCTCCCCTGGACTTGGGCAGTCACCTCTAGCTCTGGGTTAGTTCTCTTTCACTCCATTTTCCTTCCTCCCTCTTGAGTCTGAGTACTCCTCCTCCTACTAGGCAAATCTGACTACCCTTCTGATTCTCCTTTGGAATATGAAGACAAACCCTGCAGGCACACAAACTTCTTCATGATTAATAGTGGCCCACCTCTCTAACCATAGTCACATCCCGTGCCCCACCACAGTGCCTTACTATCCCCCACTGAGCAGTATTTTATTAAATCTAAGACACTATTTATTGTGACACACCACTATTTTAAATGCCACTAAGATAAAAAAAAAAAGTTGCCAATTAAGCTATTACCATCAACTGCAAAATATGTCCATGTATTACAAACTTTAAAATGAAAAACAGGTGTCTCAAATTGATGAGCTACTCGCAGGCAGAATGCCGCCTGTTTCTATGTCATTTCACATGCTGCCAACTCACTCAACACCTGTACCTCCCACCCACCCCTCAGCCAGATCTTTGTTCTGTAAGATTTGGCTAAGTCCCACATCCTGAAAACCTTCTGATGTCATTGTCCCTCGGCTAGACTAAATTGGGGTTATCTTATATTCTACAAATAAGGGTGCCCTTCGTGGCCACACATTTCACTTCATTGCAGTAGCTAATTTATTCTCTGATGAAACTTGAGTAAAGATCCTATTTCCCAGCACATAGGCTAGCACTTAACACATATTATGCATCCACTTAATAAATGATATTTTAACCAGAGTGAGTAGAATTGGTGAAATGAAGGAGGTAAGTGCTACAGAAGAAACATAGGGAAGATGATGAGCCTTGCTGAAAATTTGTAATTGATCCTCTTTAATTTTGGGCAGTGCATCTCTGAATCTAAAAACTTCCACTATAAGAGGAGCCAGATCCCAGGATAAACAAAAGGAGAAACCAAGCTTTTGCTAGATTTGTGAGTTACAGAAAGTGCTGATTCTCTGTGTCCGGAGTCTGATCTCTTCTGGGCCAAAGAAGCAATGGGGCAGGGGTAGGGACAGCAAAGGCCAGCCACCCCGGGAGTCTCTGTGAGCAGTTGGAAATGGCCCAAACATCCGAAATCGGATTCCCAGCAGGCCTGATGCTTGTGCTTTATGCTAGAGAAGACTGTGACTGCAGTGGGAATGAAATTGTTTAGGAGAAAAGTGATTCCTCCCTCCCTTTTGCTTTACTCTTAACTTCAAAGTAATCAAATGGTGTTTATGCACAAAATTTTAATCCCTTCACAAATTTATAGTTTGATTTAATTTGCATATCCCATTTACTGCAAGTCAACATAAAGAGAGACTCAACTAATTTAAACCATTTTTCTCTGGGTCTGAAATCCTTTCAGAAATATTTTCCATTAGGCAACTCAATTATGTCTAATGTGGCTAATGTCAGTGAATTTGAATTTTGCTTAAAGAAACTCATATTTAGAACAGTGAGAATAGAAAGGGGATGGGAGAATACAGGAGAAGAGACAATAATTACCTGTCTTTGATGCTACACAGATCAATGTGTAAATCACTAAAATTCCCCAGGGAACCTTGCTGAACTGAAATGAGGTCCTTGGGCTGGTTATCAATAAAGATGAGCCTCATGCAGCCTTGGAAAGCCTTAATGGGATTTAAGCATTGGGAAGCGGTGAGATTGTCAGGGCACCCTGTGGGACAGAGAAAAAAATGAAGAAGAATCCTGAAATGATTAGTCATTGCTTTGGCGATCTATCGATGGAAGACCTTGAGGTTTAATTATTGTGGTGCTTTTTCATTCACAGCAGGACACACATTTTTTTGTTGTAAATCTTAACATTTTTAGAGAAGGGACAGAAGTGGTACCAAGTGGGGCATACTCAATCACTGTATAGAGCAAAAACCAAATGTGTGAAAGGGAATACCAGTGCTATAACGTGTATCTCATTCGTACTTCATTTTCCTCTTGGTGAGAAAGCTATGTGCCGTTCTTCTGTGTGGTAAACCTCAGTAATCCCAAGGAAGCAACACGTTATAACTACTTGGGAAGGTCAGTTCTGTCTTGAAACACAAAATGTTAAATGTGCAGTTCAATTCTGAATTACACCTTCAAAGGAAATTATGCTTTGAGTAGGAATGGGAGCACAGTAATTATCTAGTTAATTGATAGCATTAACAGGCTTAGCTCCTGACAAGGGTACATGCAGGAACGTAACTGGAATTTTGATGTGATGTAGAAACCAAATCCAGATGTTAAAGGAACTAAGAGTTTAAATGCACGTAGTGATAGGGTTATAATGGCACATGTGAAAAGTCAACACCATATTTTTTAAAAGGGTGTTCTTTTAAAAAATGTACCATATGTCTTTAGCATAGCTTGAAACCAGGGCCTCTCTACTCCTCATTAAGACAGGTAAAGAGTCATATAGGTGTATGAGTGTTTGAGCTCTTTCTAAGCTTTATCCCAATTATTTTAACAGGTTCAGAACATATGGGAATGTAAACTTGAAAGCATAGCAATAACCGATAAATAGTTGGGAATTCTTTCAGTCATCTCCAAAAGACAGTCACTGCTGAGCTGAAGCCCAACATTGGTTAACAGCTCATAGGCACATGCACTATAAAATGAAGAGAAATATTACAACTGCTAATTGGAGCTATAGAGAGAATTTATGTAAGTTGCCTGTTATAACTCACACTCATTTTTCACCTTTTTTAAGTTTACAGTCTACATGTGGGGCATTTGTTTAAACACTTCCCAAATCACAGACAAATCTTCACTCTCTGAGCCTATCACCCTTAAGACCCACCCCAGAGAACACTTCTTCAGCTAGTGGAGGGGGACCACTCTGACTTTAAGGTATTCAAGTGCTTATGTATCAATTATTCTACATTGTTTCTCATAGAAATAAACACAAGATTGCTTTTCTCTCCTTCCATTGAAAGCATTGCATATAATGCAAAATTATACAGCTTGTGAAATATATCTTTGGGGCTCCAATACCCTCCTTCCACAACCCTTGTGCTACATTAGTTAGCATCCGTTTGCTGTCACCAGTGGGTTGTAGAGAACACAGACCTGAGGGCGCATCCTTGTTCTACTACTTACACAAATTATTTCATCTCAGCAAACACCAGCCTTATTTTCTGTGAAATGGGGCTACGATTACCTACCTCACAAAGTTGCTGCATGAATTAAATAAGGTAAGACACATGAAACATTTACTGAGAATAGAAATGTTTCCTTCTTAAAAGAATTTATTATCCATGCATACCCAGAACAGGTTTGGAATGAAGGACAGAGGCCCTTCCTGAGGTCCTGCAATCAACCCGCAAATATACTGCTCCACTCTGCTCCCTCTCGGGACACTCCAGTGTGTACTAAGTCCTCTACTAAGTCCCTTTTGTATTTCAAAGCTTCACTACACATCACTGGTCTGAGAGAAGTGACTTGTAAATTCTATTAAAGAGACTGCACTTTATGATTTTACACAAAACTTCAGTTTCTTAACAGAAAAAGAATTGGCAACTATAGACCAGGGCCAATCCACATTTATCCAGTAGACTCTCAATTAACCAGCACTCATGGGGATTGGTAGATGCCAGAAAAATGTAAGTAGACTGCCCATTAATGGAAACTCTGGCAACCAACACTCTCAAACGACTGGCAAAATCTTGTTTGCTTGAGAGTTCCGGTTAACAGAGAGTCTACTGTACTTTTGAAGTCGAAGGCAGTTGGTTCATTCCCTGCCAGGTAGGAAGCCCTGTGCTTACATGTACAGGGTCACCTCACTGAGCTCCTCCAGCAATTCTTTCTTTCTTTCTCCGGGGCCTAGATGTTCAAGTTCAGGGGCTGTAAGTGTCTTGCTCAAGGTCAGACAGCCATTGGGATTAATTGCTCTTTAAAGATTGTTTCTAAAATATAAACAACTAAGAAATTCAATATTAATATTTTAATGAAAGAAACACCTTGACAAAACTAAATACAAATATGAACACATCTATAAAAATGCAGATGACTGATCATGTATGTCTCGTCTTCACCATTTTGTCCTGTATTTTGTCTTGGGAAAGGTTCCCAGGGTTCAGCCAGCATGGGCGAGGGCAGGATCTGTACCGCTGTTCCATATGGAGCTACAAGCTCATGGGCCTTCTAGGTCTTCCCCACTCTTAGCTGTCCCACTTGTGGGCATGGCCTCCAGGGACGTGGGGAAAGACAAGTTAGGGGATTGAGACAGCAAAGCAGCGGAGGGATGACCCAAATGGCTGAGCGTTGGCTGTTCCCTCCCACCTGGATATCTCCTGTTTCTGGCACTGCTGACTGTTGGTACTTTCTTCAAGTTTTCAGCTGAGTTTCCCCTTTCGAATGTGATTGCAGAGCTTGGCATGGATATAAAAATCTTCTTTGGACGTGTTATGTAACAGCAGCTCTTATAGCTAAAGTTCTTTTTTTCCTCAGCACTGACCTAGATAATTTATATCTGCACAGCTGTGAGAGAGTTTGCTTCTCATTATTTTGGGCTTCGGGTGTGTGTGCGCGCGCATGTGTGTGTGTGTGTGCGTGTGCATGTGTGTGCACGTGTGTGTGTGTGTGCGCGCTTGTGTGTGTGTATGTACATGTGTGTGTGCATATGTGTGTGTGTCCGTGTGTGTGCGCGCGCATGTGTGTGTGTGCATGTGTGTGTGCGTGTGCGTGTGTGCGCGCGCATGTGTGTGTATGTACATGTGTGTGTGCATGTGTGTGCATGTATGTACATGTGTGTGCGTATGTGTGTGCATGCGTGTGTGTGCGTGCGTGCATGTGCGCATGCATGTGCGCGTGCGTGTGCGTGTGTGCGCGTGTGTGTGTGTGTGTGTGTGTGTTGGAAGAATGGTCTAATTGACAAAGGATAATCATCAGGTTAAAATAACTATCCACTATATTCTCTCTCGCTCCTTTACTTTCAACTTCAAAAGCTGGGGCATTTACCTCCAAAGTAGTAGCTATTTCCAGAATAAATCTGCATCCGGGCGGTGTCCTGGGCCGGGGATGCGGCCTCATTATCCAGGGTGAGTGTGATGCGGTTCCTCCGGGCGCTGACGCTGACCGAATGCCACAAGCCGTCGTTCAGGCTGCTGCCTGAGGAAGAAGCAGGGAGCGTGAGCACAGCGTCACTGACTCTGGGCGCCTGGGGGAGAGTGGGCTGGTCTCCCCGGCCTCCTCCGGTCCCTGTGCGTCCCCAGTGTCCCCACTCATCACTTCACTTAAACCACACCTGCAGCTACTTCCCAAGAATAATTATTGTTTTCTCTTGTAAGCCCTTCATTCTATTCTTTTAAGGGGATGAATAATTTTGGATGTTTGGTTTAAAAAGAAAGGAGCAAAACACAGATCTGTGTGTATACCACAGCCAAAGGTGGGCAACATGTTAATTAAGCTATTGTGATATGAATTTAGAGTAAAAGGCTGAAAGAGAACACCCTCAAAATGATTCCTGGTGGTTTTATCTCTGGGGAGTGAGATTACAGGCAAATTTTAGTTTTCTCACATTTTTCTACTAATGGCTTATATCTCTATTTTAGTTAAAAATAAACTATTTTTAAAGGCTAAAGTAGAAGAGGAAAGCGAGCGTCCAATGACATGCCAGGCAGAGGCAGTCTCCTGCTGGAGAGAGATAACAGTTCCATTCCAGCCTGTCCCTTAACTCCTTATGTGGCACTGGCTGGGTGACCCACCTTCACTAAGCTCTGGTTTTATCATCTATCATATCATAATTTCTACTCTGTATCATTGTTCAGGGGATCAGTAGAGATTAGGCAGCAAAATTCCTAGGGCAGTTGGGGGCACAGTGAGCGTTTATTAAAAGTGAATTTTTCTCTCAATATATTGCCCCAGATGTCTTTGGTGTACACTGCCCTGTTGGCCCACTTTACTGAGGAAATTATATTGGGAATTAGTCATGAAGGTATAAACTATTTTCACCAAAAGTTTATCATCTGTGAGGGCTCTGTCGGTGTAAGGTGCTTGCTTGAAGGTAACAGTCCTATTGCCCAGTCCAGTTACAAAGATCTGTTTGTGACAAGAGCAGAAGGCCACACAATTCTGTACTCATTACACCTGTTCTACTCTGCTCTGTATTTAGTTGTCTTCCTTCTCATTGCCTCAGTTCCCTCCCATGCAAAATAGAGACAATGATTACACATACAGGCTATTGTGAGAATCATACCAGTTAAGATGGCAGATTATGTAGGACAGTGTGTGTCACATAGTAAGTTGACAATTTATTAAAACAAATGGACAGAACAGCAACTACAAGACAATCCCTGCACTGGGGAGTATGGACATTAATATCATATGGTCTCTATCCTGGGTTTGGCCATAGTTAATTGGAAGAGACATATGCAAAATGAATTAAATACTATCCTTTGAGTATTTTAGGCTCGTAGGAAAAACAGTGGAGCAGGCAAGCAACACTTGGAATCCTGCGGGGAACAGTATATGTGGGAGCACAGAAGAAATAGGCCTAGTTAACGCCATATGAGGATCCGTGTAAGGCTGCACAGAAGAGGTGGTAACAGTTCAGGAAAGTTTTGAAAAATGAGCAAGAGTTTGCTACTCCTAGAGCAAGAGTTCCAAGAGATAGAGTACTGGTATACTGAAGCAGAGGTCTGAAGTGAGAAGCAGGAAAGAGCCATAGGGAAGTGGGTGGGGGAGGTTCCATTCACCCAGGGGCCTCAGATGCTCAGGCTAAGGAAGGGCTTTCAGCAGCGTCCTTTGATACATGCTTCTGCAGGGCACTTCACCCAAGTTAGTTCTGTCCGAATCTCTGAGCATGAGGCCGCAGGCCTTTGCATTTTTCGAAAGCCCCCTAGGTGATCACAAGGTACAGCCAGGAATGAAAATCAGTGCTTTAGAACATGGGAGTCTATGAGGGTCTCCCACAGGGAAGGACCTGGCTGGAGGCACACATTCAAAGATGCTGGCAGCAGAGGCAGATGATGGAGCGGGGTGGGGCCTACTGCTCGCAGACCCTCAGAAGCCAGAAGGAAGAGGGTCTCAGCCACGGTAACAGCAGTGAATATGGGCAGTGAGGGATAGATTAAGAGCTATTTCTGGAGAGAAACGAGGTGAGACTTGGTGGAGCTTCCTGGAACAGCCCATGAGAAATGAGCTGGGGAAAAAGGCATTCAAAATCAGAGCAGAGCTCTGCCAGGCTCCTAGAAAAGCTATGGAAGCATGTGTGCCCCTGAGCCCTCAGATGGCTGGAGGAATTGCCCAGGGAGAGCACAGCACCAGGCTGGGCTCAGCTGCGAGGCCCTGGGCATTTTGCCCCATCTACTTAGAACATTCTAGATGGAAGGGGCCCTGCTGCGTGTGCACCCAGCTCCTCACAGTCAATCTTCCCAGCAGTCCTTACATCTGCTTGGGGTGGAGAACCCCAAGTCTGCTCGGCCTGGCCACCCTACCTTCTCTCAAAGGCCAGAGATGGAATCTGAACCACAGGGGTCCTGCTATAAGACAGAGGTTTTGTCAGGTGTCTCTTGGTATTGAACACTTCAGTCCTATCAGGTGCACCCAGAGGGCAGAGCCAGCTGCAGGTCTTCACTTCTTTTACTTTCTTTTGCATGGACTTTAAGTACATCTGCAGGACTTGTGAGACTACATTTGCAGACAGACATAGACTGGGCTGGGAGACATCAAGAGTTCAATGTACAGGGTGTGAATAGCCCCGAAGGGCCCGGCGCCCTGGTAGGCATCAGGTACAGGACAGGGGAAAGCGCACACAGAGGCCACAGGGAGTGAGTCGCCTAGAGGTGCATCCTCCAGCCATCCTGTAGGTGAAAATGGCCCGGAGAAGAGTGCTCCTCACCGTGGGCAGACAGGGCCATAGCCTAGCTTGTCTCCTGATTCTGGCCTCGTCCCCTTCCCACATCACCGTCCACGTTTCCATCTTTACAGCATCACTTAGTGAGCATTTGCTTCCTTATTTGTTTTCGTCTGTTTTCTTTTTTATTTTATAGTTTATTTTATTTTTTTTTTTAAATATATGATTTGATCTCTTTTGCTCTTTGCCTGCATTGTCCCTAGTCCCTGCAAGGGGAGCTTGTATGAAATACTAGCACTTTAGAGAAGAATTATTAGAATAGTAGTTCTTGATGCTGACCACACAAAGCTACCACTTGGGGAGCTTTTGATAAGACAGGCCCTGGGCTCCACTCTAGGCTAATTAAGGCAGACTGCTGGGGTGGCTCCAGGCCTTGAAGTTTCAAAGATCCCCAGAGATTCCATTGTGCAGTCTGGATGGAGAACCTTTCCATTAAGGTTTCAGGAGAAGAAGGAAAGAAACTGGGAAAATCAAGACTAGCTTAGAGGAGCTGACGAGGGAGTAGATTCCAAAGCCATCAAGGAGGCATACTTCCTCTAAAAACCTGCTTTCTTCCTAAAATTCCTTTCCATTTTATCTTGTTAATCCACCCAAAATAATAATCTTAGAGGTTTTTAAAGGTAGTTTTTAAAAACATTCTTTTGAAGGTATGGGTTTATGTGCTATTAATTATTCACAGATCAGGGAAGATTAATCCTATCAGGTTGCTTTTCTCCCAAAACTTCCCTGACAGAAATAGTTCTAAAAAAGTAAAAGTTTTTCAGTGGGAAAAACAGGAAAGCAATACCTTTAAGACCATAACACCTTGACAGGGCAAAACTTCTGGAGAGTGGGGTAGAAAACAAAGTATTTCGGGCCACTTTGTGGCACTAAGCACTTACGTGATTTAGGAGTTGAGGATTATAAAGCTGGGACTTGGATTCTGAAAAGACTGTTGAATGATGACAAACATAAAACTTCTGAACTTTAAAATGGTGCCAAATAATATTTGCCATCTCCCAGGCAGGCAAAGAATAAAAACCAATTATGCTTAATATTAGTGCACATACAAGGAAGCAGGCAATTTTATATGTTCCTGGTAGCAGCATAAGTTGGTACATTCTTTCTAGAAGGCAATATACTAATTTGTGTCAAAAACCCTAAAAATGTCATATCTCATTTCTCTTGAATTGTATTCTGAAGAATTAATCCTAAAATAGTAACAGAGCTACAGCCAAGATTTATTGTGAAGAGAATTCATGACATCATTATTTTATAATAGCAGAATTTTGCGACTACCAATATTTCCAATAATAATACATTAGCTAAATTAGATATGGTACATTTCATAATATAGGATATAAGGTAGTCCTTAAAAATCATAATGTGTAACAATGCTAGTGATAATCCGGTAAGTAAAAAACTCTGGGTAGATAGTATATATAGTATATAGCTCAGATTTTGTTAAAAATTACTACAAAGAAAATATTGGAATGACATTGAATGATAGAATCACAGATTATTTTTGTTTTTTGCTTTACAGAGTAATGCAATTTTCGAAGTTTCTAAAGTGAAAATCTACAACTGTTATAATTATTTTTAAAAACTAACCAACTGTTTAAGCTGAGATAAAAATAGGAAGCGCTTTCATTCTTTTACACTTCTTGGTCGCATTGCTTAAAGCAGCTTCCCCCAGGTCCCAGGATTCAGCCCAAGGCATTCTGGTCAAAGATCCCTTACAGACAAGGTTAAATAGCCTGCTCTGTGCTTGCCTAGGAACCAAACCCAGATTTTTAAAAAGACAGTTTTCGTCATTGCGACTGAACTTGCAAATGACCTTTTGAAACATAGCCCAGTTGTTAAAATAGCTAGTGGTACACGCTACCAGTATTGAATATCTACAATATGACAGGCACTTTAAATATATAATTTCTAAATCTCACAATAGTCCTGGAGGCCAAGTTTTATTGTCCTTATATCATAGAAGCTAAAGCAGAAAGTCAGAGAGGCTGCCCAGGGTCACATGACTATGTGCAGGCAGAGCCAAAGTCCCAAAGGTGTCAGGCACCCAGGCTGAGCCCCTCCTCTGCACACTACGAGGTGCCATTACCTGTGCAAAGCTCTGCTGCTGAATTCACTTGCTTTTATTGTTTATTTGTTTGTTTGTTTATATTTTTGAAACAGATTTCTTGAGATAAAATTCACATATCATATACAATGAATTGTTTTAATGATTTAATAATTGTCAGTATATTCACTGAGGTGGACAACCATTACCCTAATCAATCTGAACACATTTTTAATGCCAGAAAGAAATGATGTAATATGTAGTTATCATTCCCTCCACCCCCTAGTCAAACACTAATCTATTTTTTGTCTCCATGGATTTGCCTATTCTGGACATTTTATAAAAATGAAATCATACATTGCATTCTCTTTGTGACTGGCTTCTTTGGCTTAGCAGAATGTTTTCAGGGTTCATCTATGTTGTAGTTTATATCACTAAAATGTTGTGGTTGAATGACATTCCACTGAGTGGAGCTGATGGACATTTGAGTTTTCTTCACTTTGGAGTTATTATGAAGAACGCTGCTATGTGCACTCCTGTACACATTTCTGCACAGGCCTGTTTTCAGTTCTCTTAGGTGTGTACCTGGGAGTGGATTTGTTGAGTCACATGGTGATCATTGGAGGAACTGCCAGAGGGTTTCCAAAGGGCTGTACCAGTTTGCCTTCTCCTCACAAGGAAACTTCCCTTTGACAACACTTGCTCAAACTCTGGTCCCATCCTTTTGTCTGCCTTCTAGATTGTAAGGATTAAAGTACAATTCAGCTTGTGTTTCTCAGAATGTCTGCTTGGGTTTGACACTGGAATTCTAATTAATTTTTAGTATTTTGATTTTATTTTTCTAGATAAATAATATTACTGAGCATTTGCCTTTTTTTATACTTTTTATAATGAGACCTTCACAACAACTTGTGGTTCACGTGTGGTGAAGCCGAGACTCGGAGTAACGGAGACTCAGTAACACTCTGAAGCCTTAAGCTTCCTTAAAGGAGGGAGGTGCATTATTAATGCAGAGTTTCTCGTCGCTGGCACTGAATATTTGGACAAGATAACTCTTTGGTGGTGGTGAGTGCTCTGTAGTGCACATCTTGGGCAGAATGTTGAGCAGCAGCATCTTCGACTTACTAGCATCTAGTGAGTAACAGACTCCCATCGCCAGCAACGAAAACGTCACCAAACACGATCAAACACCCTCTGAGTGGCAGGTAGGGTCACGGCAGGTTAGGGTTGGTGGACAAGGAAAATTTTCCTCAGTTGAGAACCACTGGCTTAAGGGCATACATCTGAGGTTGCAGCGCCTTACCACTTCCTTTCTTTGTCTCTCTGTCTCCCTGTCTATCTCTGTCTCTGCCTCTGTATCTCTCTTTCTGTGCCATCCTCAAATTCCTAACAGACCTTTGCATTTTAGCCTTCACCGCATTTTAGTGTCTCTTTATTGTTTGAAGACAGAACTTTTGGAACCAAGTGGCTGTCCTACGACCTCTAAGCATCAGTCATTACACTGCATATGGACAGGCAAAGCTTCAGCCCAGGCCAGAGCAGTCCTTGAAGACTTCACTTCCAACCCTGGAAATAAGTTGAATCAAATTTGCTTGATGTCTTTGTTCACCCTTTACCTCTTGCACAAGACCCTGGCACTTATAATTTCTAGCAATTCAGACAAATTCCTTATCTCTCTATACCTGCTTCCATGTCTGTAAAACAGAGATAGAATTGCCTGACTTTACTTGTAAGTCTCAAGGCAGTATCTCTCCCAGAAAACCCAATTCAGCTGTTTTTCCATATTCTGCCATACCTACGTTTTACTTTATAATTCAAAGGTAGTTCCAATTTTTGAGAGGACAAAGTGGGGTTATATAAATAATTGAGTAAGACAGTCTTAAAACGTTAATCACATCATATAAGAGCATATCACAAATATTGACACCATTAAGCTACAATTTAGATCCTTTGTTCTGTTTTTCTTGGGTATCCTTTGTCCATCAATGATCAATTAAACCTTCTCCACATACATTACTCTGGATTCATATGTTTCCTAAATTCCATTTCTAACATTATTCTATCCCTTTTCATGGTGGCTGGAAATGTGGGGGGTGGCCTCCCTCTTTTACCTACCTCTGACTTCTCTCTGATACAAGACACCTTATTAGAATGAATTACCTAAAGAGCAAAGTTATGGTCAACCTCACAGCAAATATTCCTCCAGTGAATCACGGGGCCCTAAGAATGAAACTCATACTGCTTGTCTTGGCAACCTATGCCTTCTGTAATCAAGTCTCCACCTGTACTCTCAATCTTATTTCCCAATATTCCTACACCAATTCACTACTCTAGTGAGGCTAGTGTATTCATTGTTCTCCAAGTGAATACACTGAACTAATGGCCACTTCCACTTCCGGCCTCTCTCCACCTTCTCTTATCTTCCCAGTTCTCACATAGGCAAATTCTGTTCCCTATTCTCCAATGCTCAGGTTTTGTCCTACTGCTTCCTCTCCTAAACTGCAGGGACAGGAAGCATATATTTTTTGACTTACTAACATAGTCATCTAGCACAGTAAAGGGCATATAACAAGTGATGAATGATTGAATGGACAACAGTAAACCAGGAAATGAATGATGCAGACTTTCCTTGACCAGACCAGCACATAATGATTCCTCCTTCAAAATTTGTGGACCATCTGCTGTTTGATCTATTCATCTAGCACATATTATTTACAGCCTTGTGCTATTAATTAAGAGCCCATCCATGTAAGTCTTACTTCTCCAGAGATTATAAGTTCCTGGAGGTTGGAGTCTGAGTCATGTTTTGGTGTCACTCTCTTCCAACAGCAACAGGACACATTCTGCCCTCTCCAAATGCTCACCGATTGATTGAGCATCAGACCAGCTGAATGTTACTGCCAAATGTCAGTAGCAGAGCCCTCCTTGAGCACGGGCAATAAATCACAGGTAAACCTTTCCTGGTTGTTAAATCCAGGCTCACATGTCAAGGTGACCAGTATCCGCAAAAACCTTGGTCAGTACAGGAGAGGACAACAGCTGGGTTTGCCATTCACTAGAGTCAGACAGGAGATGAGACATGATTGTGTTGATGGTGAAGGTGTTGTTTCCATAGTATAGACTTGAATGTTCAGTTCAAACATCTACATGATAGTAATGAAACTAAACTCCACAGACAGATGGCTCTCTATCACCTTCATGACATAGGCCACACTCAGTCCCTGAAGAACATGCTGCTGCATCTCTGGTCTGTCCTCCTTTGCTTCAGTGACATGGGCATCCCAAAGCACTGTGAGTCCTAGCACTTCTAGATCTCCTCCTATTTCTCTATTTCCATTCTTTATTTAGTCAAATTCTGTTCATTCTTGAAAACCAAGTTTTCCTGTTTCTGCCCTTAGGAAACCTTCCTTTCTCACCCATCCTGGTGCCTCCTCCTAGCTGCCTTGATAACCCTAAGCATATGTCCTATGGCATTATAGATGCCCCAATACCGTCCCTCTCAGCAGTGCCTGTGAGCTCCAGGAGGGCAATACCTCCATCTTCGGGTCTGAGCAGAGCACCAGCATGGAGTAGGCACTTCAACAACCCCCTGGAATAACTGGAGGCAAAGTGAGAGAATTATTAAATGAGAAAATACAAAATAGCAAAGGAAGTGATCACAGGTTTTACTGATACGTAGATTATCCTGCTCCAATCATAAAAATCTAACTTCCTCAGTTCCCCTTTTGAGTGCATGGTGAAGAAAAAAAGTAAGTTAAAAAATAAAATGGTTCTACATTATTACTCAAACCTGAAAATGCTAAAGATGCCCAAGAAATAACTAATTTGGTAAATATTCCCAATATTTGCTGGATACCTCGAAGCTCAGGTAATTGCATTTCTCAATTTCACATAAAATGGAATGTCTCATTATATTTCTGTCTTCTGAAACTTGTGCTCAAGTAGATGGCTTGTTGTGACAGTCCTGGCCTCATGGCTATTTAGTATTTTGCCTTTGATAATAGGATTTTCTCATCAACATTATCTTGGCTAAAGCACAGAGACATTAATGACAACTTAATTGAGGTAAAGGATGAAGTTCATAAAGTTATCATGTTTGTTGACATGCAGATGGTGACTAGATACAAATGGTTTACATGAAAAAAGGGCAATACTTAGGGAACAGCTTTGTTAATTGCAGGGCTGTAGCCTAAAACCATCTGGTCACAAGTATTAAACAGAGAGAACACTTCTATCCTTCATGATTTAGTTCTCCTAGATATGCCCCCACCTCTGGGAATGCCACTGGTCTTTATCTAATTATTATTCCCCCTGAATATAGCTCTATCCTGGGTTTGACACATTCTCCATCATAATTATTGTAACATGAATGTTTGTTAAAAATCACTATTAATATTTTTCACTTTCAAAATCATATCTCTTAAAAATATTTTGGAGTTCAATTCTACTAGTTAATTCATTCAGACAGTTGCTCAAGCATAAGGCAAATAGTCATTGAAGACCCACTAGGCCTTGGGCGTGTATGTTCGCAGCAAAGCAGACCATGTTCTTATTCCCATGGATTTGCACCTTCTCATAACAAAGCATTGAACAACCAATTAAATAGACATATGATTACTATACATTATCATAGGCCAGATTGTGCCCCACCCCAGTTCATATGATGAAGTCCTAACCCCCAGTACCTGAGAATGTATCTGTATTTGGAGATAAGACATTTAAAGAGGTAATTAAGGTAAAATGAGGTCATATGAGGGGCCCATGTCCAATATGATTGATGTCTTTGCAAATAGAGGATATTAGGACACAGATGGGTGCTGAAGGAAGATCACGTGAAGACATAATGAAAAGACAGATACCTATAAGTCAAGTGAGAGGCCCTCAGAAGAAATCAATCCCATTGACACCTTGATCCTGAACTTCTATCCTCAAAAACTGCAGGAAAATAAATTTTTAAATCACCTTCTCTGTAGTATTTCGTTATGGCAGTCCACCAAATTAATATATACATGTAAACACACTTATGGGCCGATGCTACAAAGGAAAAGAACTGGAAGACAGAACAGAAAGGCATCTGACCCGCTATGGGAAGGTTTCTTGAGAAAATATCAACTAAGATAAATTCTAAAAGATAGGTAAGATGATGTTGACCACAGCTCTGAGATGACATTTAATTTAAATGCAATGTTAAATCATCAGGTAAATATTGTGTATGACTACTGTAAGATTATGTTGCTACAATTTCATCACATCCCCAGGTTGAGGAAACGAGTTAATCACAGCAGTCTTACTAAGTATAAAAAATTACTAATGACTGATGAGAATGGACTGTTGAATTGGTCATTTTGGAATGCCTTTTCTCTAACTCTTACTGCTATGCAAGAAACTACAGAAATACTGAAAGATTATAATGTGGTGGAGGAAATAAGATGAACATTATTGCTTGTAGTAAGGAATTAGATGGGATGAGCTGAAATGGCTTCTTCAATAAGCCATTTACCTCAACTGAAAATTTTTCCAAAGCGCATCTGGGTGATTGCTGGATTGTTGCTAGTTGTGCTCCTTTGTGCCCAGAAATTCTGTTCTGTGTTTGGTAATGGGTGCTCAGCTACCAGATAAAAAGGCTAGAGACGCCCTCCTCCATCTTTTGGGTTCCAATCAGTAGTGCTGAGACTCAGTCTTTAATCTTGAAAATTTCACTTTGTGATTGATGTCTCTAGTGATATCAAAGCAGCATATACTGTGAGTCCGGAAAGCTCTGTATAGAATATTCTCCAATGAAAAACCAAAAGTGGTTTCTCAGCCATTTGGTCTGACTGTGCTTGTTCTACTTCCTGCAGTGACATAAACACATAAAAACCCTCATCTATGAAAAAGCTTATCCCTTAGTCAAAGACCCTTATCATGTTTCTGTCTTGTTTTCTCTCCACATGAAATACCCTTAGCTCCAGTACCTACAACTGTTCCTCTATTAATGTAGTTTGATTGCTTTACATAATGTAATAACCCCATTACACACACACACACACACACACACACACACACACACACACACACACAGTATTCTAGTATAATTTAAGAAAGGTTACCAAAGGAAAAAAAATTAGATTTAAATCTTGGAAACTCTGTGTGGGTCTCTGACAATCATATGCATGATCTTTCAGGGACATCTAAGCATCTCATGTACAAAATTTATTATTTATTGAATGAAAGAGGCCAAGTCCACATTTCTTATTCTATAAAATGCACCACAATTTGGGAAGTTGGGAGACATGAACTCTGGCAGGGTCGAGGCCTTGAATACCCCTAGGCAAGGCCACTTACCCCATTCTCAAAAGAAGACTCTTGGGTTGATGATAATAAGAGAGAGTATTGACTTAATTGTTTTTCTTCAAGAACTCATATAAAGGTCTAGAAGGGACATTAGCAATTCTAGACCAAATCTCTCCTTTTGCAAAAGAGGACAGTGAGGTCTACCAGAACAAAACTACTCACCTTCGGTACCTCGGCAGAACACAGTGAGGCTGCAGCCCTGAACCCTGAAGCCTGAGTTCTTGAACTTGGCCTACACTCACTTTTCAAAGGAGAGCTGACATTCTGAGAAGTGCTACAGTAGAGAAAAGCAGATTTCAAATTTTACTGACTGAAGCCCCCAGACTTCTTGTATCTTATTTTCATTCCCCAGCTTTCTTTCATCACAAAAATAAAAATATCATGGAAATGTCAGATCACTTTTAAAGTGATTATAGTGGCACTAGTTTTTTCGTTCAATTACTTAATATTTCACACAAAATTAAAAACATTCTGCCCCATTCTCCAAGGAAGCAAATTAGGTAATGGCGTTTACCTGTATACAATTCCCTGTTTTCTTAGGAATTCAGGTTGGTTTGAACAATGCCAGTCTCCATTTTAAGCATCTTATTAAGACTATTTAAAACAGCAACAATTTCCTTCAGTAAAAAATAGAACATGGTCTCTATTGTTCAGGGAGCAGGTATGGACATGAGAGATAGAGTGGTCCCCATGGCAATTCGTACCTCAGCAGAAGTGCTAAAGAACTAAGGTTTGAAATTTCTAAACTAGGAAAACCAAGTATTTGATATTTATTGAAGATTTGCCTAAGTGGCTGTTCTGATTCTTGAAAGGGAAATGGCAAGGTGCACCATGCAGCAGGACAGTTTGAACACATTCCCCTGCTTATGTGCAGCCCCCAGATTTCCATGTGGGCTTGGGGCACAAAGGCGACCAGAATGGGAAATTGTAGAATACAGAGAAAAGTTTTTGGAAGCAGATAGATTCTCGCTAGTACTTCATGTCACTTAGTACCCTCACTGCTTAGATGATAATCTAAGTAATAGGCACTGAATATTTTAAAAGGTCTGAAAAAAGTATGTCATATCTACTCAATGAATACTGGGCTATTGTGTGTGTGTGTGCGCCTGTATGTGTGTTATATATAGATATGTATGATTTACTTTGTAATATTATCCAAATTTAGCTAAAGTAGACTACAAGTCCAGAAAGACAATGGGTTCCCCATTTTGTGTCAATCCTACTTAACTCAAGACTGTGTCAATCCTTGCTAATAGATGTCACCCCAATAAGTCTAACAATAAAAATGAATTAAAAAAAAAAGAATGTGTCAATAATAGAACCCCCAAGTTTGGGAAAACCCAACTTTAGATCCTAAATAGCTTATTTTTCTTAATAGTCTGTTGTACACGTATGTGTAGATAAGGGCTGGGCAAGATGCCGATCATGGTCCCCTGGTGGACCACTATGCCATTTTGGGGTGACTGCTTGAATAATAAAGTAAATAGCTAGTAGAACATGACACTTGGATAAGTAGCCCTTACCCTAAAAATGTCTGCCCAGGCTTGCTGTACGTTTTTCATCTAAAGCAGAATTTCTTTACATTGGAAGTATTTAAACAATTGACAATATAAAAACTTGAACACTGGTGACAGCAAAATACTGTGTAAACGCCATGAACTTGGGAATCCAAAGGGAAGACCTGAGATCAAACATTATCCTTGTCATTTTAATTTAATTTCTGACTCTCAGTTTCCTTCTATGTGTGTTGGCAAAATGATAACCACTTCGTAGTTTTATGAGCTTATTTTTTTCTGCAGTATTATAGGACAGAGCCCAGCTCAATGTCTGACCCTCAAGGAAGCCACAATCTTGTTGATTCTACTCTCACATCACTTCCAATGAAATGGGGTCCTTGACTTTTCCTCATATCCACATGCATGAGATTTTCATGAAAAAAAGATGGCAAAAATAAAAAGTCAAGAAAAATAATGAGGCATCATACTCTTGTCCTACATATTCTGGAACGTCATTGCCGAGAACAAATATATTCAGATACCTTCTATTTTGAGGATGTATTTAGTTTATACTTCTCTCCCTGATCTCCAATGAAATAAGAAAACAAAAAAAACACACAAAAATATCCCCCCCACTCCCCACTCCCCCCAAAAAAGTCATGTGCAGAGTATATGAAGCTCTGGGAAGAGGAGTTAATGAGCCTGATATCGGTTCCCTGCCCTGTCTACAGGGATTACCTTCTTCTTTTTTTGACCTAGAAACACCCGAACTAGTCTGAAATAAATCTTTGAAATATTTGAATTTCCTGTCAAATTAATAAAATGTGCTGCTATCTTCTGTTTTCCATGATGTACCATATGTCAAGGCTTGCCTCACTGACCTTCAAAAAGTATTGGGACAATGGTCATTTCTTTCTAGTATCTTATATGGGAATTTTTATACCTCTTATAAAGCCAATATAATCTCTAGTATTTGGGAAACAAGTTTCCTTAAAAATGTAAGAGAGAAGAAAGCTATTTTTGTTAGTTTTTTTTTCCTGTCTGTTTTTCCCCCATGGTAGAAAAATGCCAGCAGACACAAAAGCTTGATACATTTTAAAGCAAAATAAAAGAAGTTCAAAATTTCCAAAACTGAGGAAAGAATCATGCAAGAGACTTCTGAGACAGATTTCAGGAACTCAGCACATTTTTAAACCTCCTTGTGCTTGTTTTCTGAGAGACAGTTCTGAAATAATTGATGATTTTTCTCCTTCTGTAGCTGGGGAAGCTGGCAGCTTTCACCAGCCACTCTCTTGCCCATAAACACATGTTAATGGGCTGACATGTGCTTAATAATACAGGCAGCACCTGCATGCTCTAAAGCACAATTCTTTCAGGGCTGGCACTGTATTAAAACTGCATTTTTGACCTGAGGCCTACAAGTCCCTGTACTCAAACATCTCACAGATTACATAGAAATAGCCCAATGCCAGCTTACATTTTTCTTTTTCAAATAAGGAGAATTGAGGTTTAACTTTTATAAATCTGCACATGAAAAATACCATTTCTAAGTTATTAACTCACTTGCATTAAAAGAAATTAAAAAAAAATTTTAAAAGTCCCATGACTGCACAAATTCATTTAGCTTTCATGACCGAATGGAGTGATTCCTTTTCTAGCTGTAAGTCTTGAGTCAGTATGAAAGGAAAAAAGTGCTAACTAACTTCTCAGCACTACATTAAGGCTTTTCGAGACACGCTCTCATTTAATCAGTTACAGTCTAATGGTGTAAGAATTTTGTTTTTCATCTCATATTATAGTAGATAGACTTTAAGATGGTCCTCAATGATTTATGGCTTCTCATATCACAACCTTGTATAATTCCCTTGGCTTAGGCAAGGACTAGACTTTATTTACTCATTTCTAATGAATAAAACAGGACAAAGACTGTGGCTTTTATCTCAGTGCCTTGTAGATCATTTGCTCTGGGTAAGAATGCTGTCATTTCATGAGGCAGCCTTCTGGCGAGGCCATGGGGATCATCTTGGAACTAAATCTCTGAGACTACCCATCAGTGAGCTTGCAAGCAGAGGTACCCCAGGTGAACCTCTAGATGACAGCACCCAGCCCAAGCTCCCTAGCCAAAATGGCCCTGGATTCTTGACTCCTGCAAACTGACACATGATCAATGTTTACAACCACTACATTTTGGTATAATTTGTTACACAGCTACAGATAACTAATGTATAATACTCTACCTTACATAGAAGACAAAGCTAAGAAGTTTATCCAAAGCTGCAGAATAGTAAGCAGAGGAGGTACCTTTTGAAACTGGGTGTCTGACTCCTAGACCCAGGCCCTTCTGCTATTCTCAGCAGTTTAATGGGTCATTTTACTCACTTATTGGTATTTGAGAGTCTCCAATAGTCTTGACTAAGTCATGTCCTTTACTATTACACTTAATTTTCTTTAATTTACTGGGATTTAAAAAACTCATGTTCAAGTTGGGGGCAAAAGACACTTAAATGAAATTAAAACGTAATGAGCTCATAGTGTAATCCAGAATGAATATTGGCCCAGGGTGCACAGAGGAGAGGGATTTGATTCACACTGTACAATCAGAAAGGCTGACCAAAAGATTTGTTGACCCAACAGCATGCCTCAGCCCTAATGCCTGGCATGTGGTCTGACCTTAGTAAGCACTTATTAACTAAATCAACACATTGCTTCTAATAGAAAGACAGAAGACATTAGTAAGACAAAAAAATGAAGGAGAAATTTCCACTGTTCTATGTTGAAGAAACAGTAAGAGGCAGAGTAATGAAAAGCATGACTTATTCACAGATCTGTTCCATATAATAGCATCTATTCTATACTGTTATAAAAGTAAGTGCTTTCTAAACGTCAGCTCTTTAAGGACCATTTTTAGGAGTTTTGCTATACTTAAGTGCCATATGTAGTAGTACTTAATATCTTCAAAACATATATTTAAAAATATTTTAAAACTCACTAAATTTTACTTAAAAAAGAATTTGGCAGGTGTAAAAAGTCTAATGGAAGTATGGCATACAGGGAAACTATGGACAATGAAGTCAGAATTATTTAGGATAGAGTTGTAGTTCCATCACTTACTAACATGAGATTTTGTAAGTTACTTAGCATCTATGACTCTTTATTTCCTCATCTATCAAATGGAAAATAATACCTTCCTTAAAAGAGCATGGCGATTCATATAACAGGTGCCATGTGTGTGAAGACCTAGCAAAGTGCTCTGCAAGTGGCCTATATTACACTCAGTAATAACATTAGATGGGAATTCTTATTCCCACTTCTCAGATGCTACTGCCAAGGAACCAGGAAATTAGGGGACTTGCTGAAGCTTACATAGCAAAATCTGCTGCCTCTTCACACTGAGAATACATTTATAAATACTGGGTCATCCCCCATCCCTGGGAGCTGCATTTTGTATGTTTGGGTCTGAATCTCAAAGATTCGTTGACTTGGTTGAACTAGAACCTGACCTAGAGGTTGTGAGCAGACAGTACCTGCGAGGATTTCAGCTGCCCGTTCCATCATTTTCTGAATCAGGAGTCTCAGGGTCCCGCCTTCCAGGCTCAACAGCAGGGTCCCCGAGCCCTCAGACAGCTCTGTGGACAGAAGCAGACCATCCTTGCTCCACGTTCGAAACTGGAAACCCACTGAGAGCCCATCAATTTGGGGGGTGCCAGGCAACAGCAAATAACTACTGCTGGAGTTGACAAATGTGATGGGAACAATTTGTGGTTCGGAGCAGGAAAAAGTGACATTGCCCTGGAAAACAATAAAAATCAAACATATAAAAGCCATTTTTTATTCTGAGATCTGACAGCTGATACAATATCTCCTGGAGCTGACCTTAATTTCAGGACCATCCCACATTCACTGGGGGATTCTTAAAGGGAAAAGGGTGCCGACTTGACTCAGGTACACTGAGCAAGATTGTTCTCCATTTCTGTGTTAAGGATCTGCAAACAGGCCATCAGAGACCCAGCCTGGGCGGGGAGGGGATCAAACACATCAACATCTTTTAGGGAACCAGATATAAAAATGATTACATTCATTCATTGAATAAATACGTATTGTAAGTCAGCTATGTGCCAACACTGGATACCTTTAAGAGAGCTCCACATGGAGAATCTTTGTTACGATGCAGATTGTGCTAAAGGAGAGATAGACCCCAGGAGGGTATTGAAAGAAATAACTACACCAGCAGAGGTTTCACAGCTGTGTGTGTGTGTGTGTGTGTGTGTGTGTGTGTGTGTGTGTGTGGACAGGAAGGAAGTGGGGAAAGAGAGGAGTGAGTGTGTCCAGCTTGGCTTTTCAGCAAATGGCATGGTGGATGCTCTCTGAACATTGAGTGGGCGGGGAGGGCCTGGGACCATGCGGCAGAGTTTAAAAGCCCTTTCCTACTTTGCTAAAGTTATTATTCAAACTTAGAAGCAGTAAAGGAAGAGATTTTTAATTTATTAAGAGTGGTTTTGGTAACTGGGGCATGGAAGGTGGATGAGAGGACTAAAGGTGGGGAATATTAGGTGTGCATGGACTGAAACCAGAAAGAAGAAAAGGAGAATTATTCTTTACAGAAGTGAGTGAAAACAGGTCCAAGGATGGCTACAGTAAGCTTCTACAGCAGGAAGTTACAGAAAAATAAATAACTGTGTTTATGTGCCCAGCTGAGCCACGTGCTGGCATCACTTCTAGAGTAATGAAGAGAAAGCCTGGGGCGCCTTATAAAGTGTGTGTAGGTGTTATTAATATATTATGAAAACCATTTGGAATTTTTATCTCAAACCCTGTAGCCATCCACATGCTGTTTTCCATCCCTATCACTCATCAATTTTTAGACTCCTAACTAATCTCTACAACAAAGAGGTGTAGTGTAGCACACTCTTCTCATCTCACTAGTCATAAATATGTCAAGTTTCATCTTTCCTTCCAAGGCCACTGAGTGACTGCCTTTTTATAATGCTCAATGCACAGCCAGTGCCACTTATGCAAAAAAAAAAAAAAAAAAAAAAAAAAAAAAAAAAAAAAAAAAAAAAAAAAAAAAAAAAAAAAAAAAAAAAAAAAAAAAAAAAAAAAAAGAGAAAAAAGAAAATAAAAGAAAAGAGGGGGCGCATTTCTGAAAGGAGACCATCCTGGCTTGACTGGCTGCTTGAATGAAACTTTCTACTAAGGTGGCCAGGTAGTGGAGTGAGATACCTAAGGCAGCTCCAAGTCCTAGAGCAGGTTAATCGTGTAGGTCCAAACGTTTCATAGTTTGAAAAAACCTCCCGAGATCTCACACAAGGTTGTTTATGGTTGTCTTGCATTTCTGAAAACAAGCAACCATCTCCAAACTGCTACCAACTGTGCGTTCTTAATGATTCACTCATCAAGCACACTGCTGTGAGCATCTTCATGAATTCATCACTTATTCTAGTTGCTTAGACGTTTTCTTCTCTTCAGGATAGATCTTCAGAAAGTAATTAATGTGTCAAAGGGTAAAGCTCTTGCTATCCATCAAAACTTGCCCACAGCTTGTGCTAGCGCACTGCGCCTGCCCAGCAGGGGCCAGGCACTCACACACATGGCCCACGTACTCGGCACAGGAACACTGCATCTGTGTAAAGCATGCACAAAACACGGCTGGAGAAGGAAGCAATTTCACAGAAGCCCTGGACCTCCTTAGCAGTGACCATCGGAGACACAGCGAGGTGTATCTGAGTTAGAAGATATTTTGTTTCAGCCGCCACCTCTGATGGTGTCCCCCTCTGCACTGGGTACCTCCATTAAAAAAAAAATAGGCCCACTTGCTCATGATAACTCATTGTTGTTTTAATTGGCTTTTTAAAATGATTTCTGGTAGACTTCCATTCAAAAATAAAAATATCGCCACCAATTGCAGGTTAAGTGAGACAGGGCTGACTTCCGGAGGAAGCAAAATCCTATAGTGAAGTCAGGACATGGCAACATCTTTTCTTTCTTTTTTCTGTTTTGAGGGCAGCATCACCTCTGGTAGCAGGATTGCCGGAGCAAAACTGTATCAGAGTCTGAAGCTGTGTAGAACGGAAAATGGGGGGAAAGCAGTAACAGGCTGCTGGCGGCAGTGCAGGGCATTGGGCAAATTCCCCTTTGCCCCTCTGGGGAGCAGGAAAACTTTCTCCTTACCCCTTTAGTTCTTCTGGCTGGTTGAATAATTCATATGGCATACAGCAGATTAATAGGAGAAAATAAAAATTTTAATACATGTGCATGGGTAATTTATACAAGCATAAAAATTCCAAAAGCAGTGAGGCAAAATGAAGCATATATGTCATTTTGGACAAAGAAGAAAAGGGAGGAACAGGACTGGGATTTGAAAAGGAAAATATGCAAACTACAGGTAGCTGAGAAAGCGGTGCAGAATTCTTCTGGACAAGTCAGAAACCGAGAGAAAGAGGGCAATCTAGGGAGCTGTTTATTCATGGATCTGTCCTGAGTTCAGATGTGCTAAAGTGAGTATGCTAAGATGATTATGATAAACTTGCTTCCTTTCCTGAAGCAAGTTTTTCTATCTGAGTCTCTTCAAGAAGGAAGGAAGGCATAACACACGCACACACACAGACCACCTTTTCCTAGTTGGTCAGGCTTTACTTGATTTCAGCTGGAAATAATTTACATGCCAGGGTGGCACAATCCAGGGGGACTCATGCCCAACCCCTGCACCCTATTGATTTAAAATTTAATGTTTAGCTCAACCCTAATCATTTTCTGAGTGTTCTCTGGGCCAACCGCCATAAAAGGTGAGCCTCAGAATACTTGGAGTCCAAAGAAATTGAGATTGTCCTCTTGTTTAATCAGCTCACTCACATCCAGGAAGAGGCATGGGAATCTCCCTTTCTCAGGCTCACTTCATTCCACTGAATATCTAATGGGCCCCACGCACACGTTAAACAGTCGAGAGAACTCAAAATCCCCTGAGGAATACTCTGGGACACTCAGGTGTCCTTGGCTACATTATGGTTACAAGAACTCCAAATAAATGCCTCAGGGATCCTCACTGGTTAAGGTACAGCTCTGTGTGTGTTCAACTTTACCCAACAGGGAGCAGGGAAGCTCTGAAGCGCACCGGGTATGTCCTCTGTCTTCAGATGGTTTTTCTGCTGTGCAGGTCGTGCTCGTACTCTCCCTTTCCCACATTTCTTTCACACTGTGCCCTGTGACTACCCTTGTGCCCGAGCTGTCCAAAACTCTGTTTTTAGAGCACACGTTCATTACATTGTCCAAAGATGAGTCCAAGGGCACATAGGAGAGATGGGAGTAGGTGGGAAATGCCTTCTGTACCCAACCTGACCCAACTCCTTTGGGAATGTGAGTGATTTCAACTCACTCTCCATCATGGCTACGCTGGCATTGCTGCTCACACTTCTTCTCAGCTACACTTGCTGCCAGCACAAAAGTCCCAGTGCTGAGGAGCACGGACACCCACCCCATCCACCGAAGTAGAGAGGGAGAGAAAAAAGTAGCTAGATGAAGAAGTGTTACTTTTGAAATCAATATGGATCACACTTTCAACAATGCCATTAGTGACTTTAGATTCCTTTTAAGGTGGCGTTTGAGAGAGTCTCCCCGCCGATGATGTAGACATGTCACGCAAGAAGACACTTTATTTTAGAATACTGTCAAACCAGGGACTGGAGAAAAGTCAACAGTATATATTCTACCTGGTATACCCTTTTTATCTATTAATTCACTTCCATCTCTCCCCTCCCTAGAAGGGAACTCCATTTCTCAAAGTGTCTCTATTCTACTGTACATTGAATTGGAGATTTTAATATGTATTCAGTATTTCTCAAGCATTGTAAAACAATGTGCTAAGCACATGAGTTCATTAATCATACAAATAAATGTGATTCTTTGTATTTATAGTCATCAAATGTACATTTTTACCATAATTGGTACAAAATGTGTCATGACATGGGATGCACTATGGCCTAAGCCCCACGGTACGTCAGCCAGCCCTGGCCCTGTAGATGAGAATAGGCATCAGCACCACTGCCACAGTTAGTTGTGTCCTCTCTATATCTTAAAAGACCTACAGGGTCTTTCATTGTCCAAAAAGGAGATCACTCATGTTGAAGACGGTCAATCTTTGATGTTTGACATGTTTCTCTGGACAATGCCACACTGTCCAGATTGGATGGGGACTCTCACTGTCTGAACGAGGCTGCCAATCAGAACTTTAATGAGGCCTTCCAAAGCCAACAACTGCCATACATTGCTGCTAGGGACATTTGTCCCTAGCATGGCAGTTCTTAGTGCCTTGAACTTTCACATCCATACATCCCCCTCCTTCTCCAAAAGGTGAGGTACTCAGAAGTGCTGGCCCAAAGACAGATGGTTTCTCTGGAGAATCCCAAACAATATCCATATTTATTCTGTCGATCTGCGCAGCCTTTTCTTTGTATCCCTCAAAACATAGAAGTTGCCTTCCTAACTTCCTCAGACAAAAATGGTTGATTTCTATAGATAAAGAATAGAACTTTGAAATCCTAAATATATGACTGCTGTCCAGAAAAAAACCCAGCCATAAATGCCTCTATTTTTCATATCACATGGCTGGATACATTCCAGACAGCCCTCATATGTTCACAGAACATCATAGAGAGACTGCACATATCTATGCAAAAATATTTTGTCTTACATCATAAACGATAGCTGATACTATGCCCCATCTGATTCACAAAGTTTCATGGCCTCCTAAAGACAGCCAGGCCCTTGAAATGCAGGAATCAAGTTGTGCCAGTGGAGGAAGCAAACTCTTTTCATTGATTCATCCTTCTCAAAGAGGTTCTTCTTTCACAGGGCAGAGAGAACCTGCCATTTCAGCAATTGCTATGACAGAGAAGTACATGGTGTCATACCCAGAAGCATGTTCCAATCTGGAGGGTTACAAAAGGTTTCTTTGAGGAGGTGACATTGGAATTGAGATTTTATAGAAAAACCTGATTAGGTAATTGGAGAGTGAAGAGAAGTGTTTTCTGAGCAGAGAGGTAAATAACTGCTGTGGCCTGAAGCAGGAAGGTGGGAGGCATATTTAAATATCCAGTAGAAGGTCATGTGAACATCAGTCCAGAAGTTAGCATAACGGCAAGATGAAGAGCAAAGGACATAAAGGGTTGCGATCGTGTGATGTTTTATAGCACGTTGAGGTGCCAGAAAACAATCCTATGAAAAAAAGTGAATTGAAAGAACTAAAGAGGGGATTTAGAGACTAAGACATGCACTCATATTATACGTCAGATGCATCCCCTCAGTGGGTAGTGAAGTGTGTGCTGTGTGCAAAAATGTGTGCTTAAGGGCCAACTTCAAGCAGCTATTGCAGTACATAGTCAAAGTGGTTAAGGGTTTACAGAAGGCTCTGTCTAGAATGGCAAAGGGGAAGAGGGAGAAAGGCAAAGAGATACTTTGCAGGTAAGATTGATAGGAAGTGCAATGCAGGGCAAAGCAGAGGGAAGAGCAGGGATGGATCCCCCCCTGCAACCATGGGGACTTGGACGAAGAAAGAGCCCAGACGGCCCTTACTCCTCATTGGCCGTCACCTACCTTGGCTGGTATCCACGCCCACTAGAGTGTGAAGTCTCATCAACAGTAAACAGAAGTCCTTAAGCTCATTCATCTCATCCATTTGTAGAGTTACTATGGTAACCTGTCTGAAATACACTTCCTGCCTTACTTCCTCTATCAGGAGTGACTTCATCAGGCCTCTGCATGCTCCCCGGACTTCCTCCCTCCAAGGCTGAATGGTTCTTCCAGACCCATGTCTAAGCCCTTTCCACATGCCATATAGCCCCAGGGTGGCTATCTTTTCCATTGGCTTTCAAAACTTTACATCACTATACTATTAATCCATTAATCGTATTTCTTATATTGCCTTGCAATAACTATCCACTCTTTAATACTTGTACACATCTTACATAATAACACATTTATATTTGGGTATAAAGCATCTTGCTTTGAATTCTGAGAAGGAAGTGGAATTGTTCAATGTAGTCAGAATTGGATTCTTATCCCAACTATTTACTGCAAAAACCATATTCTTTCTGATCCTTATGTTTTTCTGCTGTGAAGGGTGTCCCCCAAAATTTATACACACTTTAATAATTAGTAACTCACACAATTTTCTCTCCTTTTTAGGTTTAACCAATTTGAAATAATGGGCGAACTCTGATGAACACAGAATACCCTCCGTGTGCACCAGACCTCACATCACTAGATGGTTTTTATAGGGATACATAAAAGATAAAGTTTACAGCACAAAACCGGAAACGGAAGAATTGAAGGCAGCCATTGAACAAGAATGTGCAAAAACACAGAACAAAATGATTCTGGATGTTTGCAATTCTATTGCTTTGCATTGCCAGCAGTGCCTGGACCAAATTGGTCATCAGTTTGAAAACAGGCATTGACAAAATAATTATTCATTTCTGTAAACTCTTTTAAATTTTAAAAATAAACTGTAAGTTAATAAACACTGACTTTAAAATCATTCAAATTGTGTTTCTATTATTTGGGGAGCCCTGTAGTTGGGAGAATAATATGATAGAGTATTGAGAATGCATACCTGGCCAATTATTTTTTTGTTTTCCCAGGTCTGCCACTATTTTTTTTTCGGTTGACCTGAAATGAGTCACTTCTATAGACTTAGTTTCCTCTTTTGTAACTGAGGGTACAGAACTGGATAGTTTTAAGGTTCCTACCAGTTTCCTCATTGTTTGGGTATCTACAAAGGTGGGCTGATAAATTTTGCCTCCAATGTAATACTTTTTGTTACATTAGCCACATCTGGATATAACCAGTTCTGTGTGGTCACATGATATCTCCCTCCATCAATCTTGACCTTGCATACACAGATGCTTACATCTTTCACCCACTACGCATCGAAATGGAGGGTTGTTCATACATTGGGTTCAAACAGTATGCTGTTATTGAATTCTTAACAACAGAAAGAGATCCTCCAACTGAAATTCATAGACAAGTGCAAGTCATCTGTGGTGATCAGTGTGTTGATGTGAGAACAGTAAGATGCTGGGTGAGGCAGTTCAAAGATGGAGAAGTGGGTCAAGCAGATTTGGGTGACAAACCACAAAGTAGAAGCCTGTGACTGCAAGTGATCAGCTCCATCAAAATTGTGTTGTAGAACTGATCTGTGGAAATTGTCAAATCAAACAAAAAAAATTGCTGATAAATTAGCAATTTCTAATGACACAGTGTGATAGATTATTATGAAAATAAATAATGTAGGTATATTTTTTTATTTCACTAAAATATCTTTTCCTGTACATTTTCTGTTTGAGTGAAGGCAAAATTTATCAGCCCACCCTTGTTATAGTGAATACTCACATCCTTATCATCTATGTCCTCTTTGGAGGGTGCACAGACATCATCTGAATCATTTCTATTGGTGGCATGAGAATAGTAGCTAAGTATTTACACTTTAAAAGACTTCTTTTAAAAAATAATAGTTCAGGATATTAGGAAGGGGACATAGGCTTTTTCCTTGCAATCTTTTTTTTTTTAACTGCAGGGACCAAAGGAAGAATTTCCATGGACAATGCTATAAAAAGTAGTTAGTAAGCAAAAGATGATACTGTTTCATATTTTCTAAAAGAAAAACCCAATTTGTAAAAGCATACTCACCAGGGTATAACAACCAATCCACTGATTAGTAATCCTCCTGTCCCCTTTAGAAAAAGGACCCTAAAGTACTTTACAAGGAGATGCTAGGTTAATGCTGAACAATACCAGGAACTACAATGGTTAAAACTTTCTTGGAAATTATAATATGAATGAAACTATGTGTAAGTCATTAAGCGGATGCTACTATAAGGGCTGTGCCATGAGAATCAGAAGAAAACAAGAAGAAGTCAGGTTCCAAGCAGACCTTCCCTCTAAACACATCTAGGATATTCTGCCACCAAATCTGCAGTTTATCAAATGCTGACTGAAATCTAATAAAAGCCGTCCAAGAGCTTCTCTCTGTGGTAACAGGGCTCGGCCCACGAAAGAAGAGAACTCTTAGGAAGAGCATGGCCACCATGGTTTCCTGATGACTGATTAGCAAGGAGCAGCTAACAAAGAGAAACTGGCATCATTTAAGTCTTTGTCATGTGACTACAAAATGAATCAGGTAAACTGCAAAAAACAAGGATTATCAGTGGCTTGTATAATATAAGGTCAGACAATTAATTTTTTGAACTCATCCTAGAAAAAGTGCTATCTACCTCATTACTGAATGTCGTTATGATCACCTTCAAAGTATTCCCCTGGGGAAGTTATGCACCGATGCCAGCGCTAGTCCCTGCTTCAGTGCAATTTTGGAGCTCTTTTTCCGGAATGGGCATCAGAGCTGTCATCATACCCAACCGTACAGTGCTGCAAATGTAAGTGCACAGTGGCGAGTTCGTGAATTTAATGGTCAAATTTTGGGTATGATGACAGCTCTGATGCAAATGTTGTTATGCTTGATATTGTCCCAGAGAAATCTTAAACCATCCTCATTTTTTGGAGGCTTTTTTCTTTTGTAGTTCTGGTGGGGTGTTCTCTGCTACCTTTTTCTTCCAAATCACTGATTCAAGTATCTGCTTCATCTAATTTGGTGATTCCTTCTATTTCATTCTTCATTTCAGTTATTGTATTTTTTTATTTCTGACTGGTTCTTTTTCACGGTTGTTATGTCTTTATGCATGCTATCTCTTTGTTGAAATTTTCACCAAGTTCCTTGAACATTCCTATAACTATTGTTTTCAGCTCTATTTCTGATAGGTTGTTTGCTTTCATCTTGTTTAGACCTTTATCTGAAGTTTTCTGCTGTTCTTTAACTTGGGATATATTTCTTTGTTTCCTCATTTTGGTTGCCTCAATGTGTTTGATTGTATTTATTAGGTAGACCTGCTATGTCGTCCAGTATTGCTGGGTAGCCTTATGTGATAGGTGCCCTATAGGGCCCTGACACAGTTTCTGTAGTCACTTCTGCTGGGTGTTCCTGTAGATTCTTATTTGGTGGCACCAATAGGCCTTGAGCTCGTCAGCCACAATCTCAGAACACACTGAGACCCATTGCCCTCTACCTGGGGCCTGCAGACTCCTCTTGATAGTTTTCTAGGAAAGATTACAATGAGGGTGGGGCTGGCTGCTCACTGGAGAAAGTGTCTCTGGTGTTGGGGGAGTTGGGTGGGGCAAGGTCCTATTGAGTCAGCAGGATAGAGTGAGCAGAGTCACCAGACCAATCAAGTTCAGATTTGGCTGTGTGGGGGCAGAGGCAACAAAGAAAAGACAACCCCCACCAGCCTGTGGCATGGAAGGAGGACCCAACTCAAGAAAAGTGATAACATTTCCTCCAGCCCTCGTCCCAAATCCACACACCTCAATCTTTCCCTTGTATGCCTCCAACATCTCCCAAGTCACCATCTCTCTGCCGGAGTACAAGGTGAGTGCCTGTGAGGTACTGGGTCTGTGCATAGGCCATTCAAGAGGATGTCTGGGTTTCTTGCAGCCTTCTGTCCCAGTCAGGTGGTTAGAATCTCTACTGTTTTCCACATCCAGATGTGGGACTCCTCTTTCCAGCACCAGTGATCTGGGTGGTGGAGTCTAGTGCAAGGCTGGAGTCCCTCACTGCTCCAGAGGGGAGTCACGGTAGCTGAGATAATCTTTCTGATTCTTGCATCCCACACAAAGGTTTAAGGCTATTCCTCTTCAAGTCTCTGTCCCTCCTCCGAGTCTCGATGTGGCCTCTTCTTTGTTTTCTTACTTATAACACTTTTGTTCAGTGAGACTTCAGATGGTTCTCCAGTTTGGTTATTCTATAATTTAGTTGTAATTTTAATGTGTTCATGGGATGAAACAGGCACAGTGTTTACTTATTTCACCATCTTAACAGTCCCCCCAAAACTTAACCTTTTGAACATTTTAGCCCTACTTCAATGCCTGGATATACATCAACCCTCCACATAACCCTGGGCTTACCTCCTAAAGCAATAACGAAAGAGTTGTTTACATATCCAGTCAAACTAAGATTCATTACCCAGACCATAGGTCATCTAGATCACCATTTCTGACCAATCCTATGGCCAAGAATGCAGGACTGATTCTTCTGAAGAATTTGGAACCCTCTGGGTATTGCCTATTTGTATTTCCTGTTTGCAAACTCTAAGATCCTTGAATGTATTTTTATCATCTATTTCTAGCAAAGACTTCAGACACTTTTTGAGTTTGTTCAACACTAAAAATAGGTTGGGAATAGACCTGGACCAGAGGTAGAATTAGTTTGAATTATGTCTGGGGTCTAAGCCAGTAGGTGGAGCAAGGGACTGCGTAGGTGGGAAAGGGAGGTAAAGGATAGGCATCCAGCCTACTTCCCCTGGGATTTCTCAGATGCTCTACATCCATGTCTGCTGAATCCCTTCCTTAGGTCTTGAGTGGAGATGATAAGTCATGTGTGGCATAGCAGAAAACCAAATTTTAAGATCTCAAGGGAATACAGCAGACTCAGCTTGAAGCTCTGCTTGCCTTGACTGGTTTTAGAATTTCCTAAACGTGACAATTCTAAGGGTTGTATCACTGTGATGAGCTGTTATTTACCAAGTATTTTAATTGTGGGTGTTTGTTTTGTTTTTAATCATCATCCAAACATCACAACACCCTGGTGACTGAAAAAAAAGCTAGCAGTGCAAAGCTGAGTTTCAAACATGAGGCACCAAGCAGAGCCAATCAAGCATTTATAAGCTGGGGGAATGATCTTGATTCAATCTAATTTGTGGGGAAAGATTTCAAAGCCAATTCTTGATTTTCCAAATGAGTACAACCATTTCTAATTTGATTTGTTTGAAAACTCCCAGCACTGACTGGCATACTGTCAGCGAATATAGAGGAAAGGCTGCCCTGTGAGCTGAAGTATCTTCCCAGTTCATAAACTCAGGGAGAATAGAGGACCAAATTCAAGTTGTCTTTTGTTTGTTTATTTATTTATTTACTTTATGTTTGGGGGAAGACAGGTTCTTCATTCTTGCATTTATTTATTCAACAGATATTTATTAGGCAGTCCATATGTGCCAGGCTTGGACCTAGTGGCAAGCACACAGACCAGGAGACAGGGAGCCTCAACCCTTCCATGCTGGAGCTTGCACTGCATTGAAATGAGGGCCTGGACCATGTCATCACAACTGTGATTATGTGCCATGGCAGAGAAGTCTGTGTTTCTAAGACAGCATGTAACAGGCATTCGTGAAGTGTGTTTTAGTTTTAGTTTGGGGAAATAATTAGGACAGAGTAGGGCTGGGAGCAAGATTGAGTTGGAAAGTAAGAAAACAGAATGCCTTCTTGAAATTTAAGGAACTCTAGATGCTTGGTTAGTTTACACAAGCAACTTTTTTGTTCGTTTTGTTTTGTTTTGTTTTCTGCTAAAGGGGGCCTTCAAAGATAGACATCAAGTTCCTTGGGATTTCATTTGAGGGACACCCAGGAAAGAAACATCTTAAATGGTAAGGAAAGCCTCACATATGGCCAAAGAGCAGGGCAGGCTGGCAGGTGGTTCTACATATGGCCCTCTGCTTTGGCCGCCAAAGAGCTGGCTGCCTGCAGACACCAGTAAACAGAGACCCACTTGGAGCCACGTACTACCTTTGACCTTAGAGGCTCTCTCCAGATTGCCTCTCCCTAGCCTAACTCCCAGCTTTTGCTCCTTGGCTATGGGTTCAGTTCTGGCTTCCTGTGTGTGTCTATGTTTCTGATGCAGTATTTTGTGCTTATTCCCTGTCCATCAAAGATGAACACTATAATCTGAGTTTTGTCTTTTGCAGGACACCTTCTTTTACCTAGAAGCAAAATACAGAAGAGGTCCTTAGGATTTGGAAAGTGGAAGGAAATGACAAATACACTCAAGATTATACTGATAATCTCTTAAATTTAAGGCATAGGATAAAGCTATAACTCTATTCTGAATACTTTTTAATTTCTGCACTAAATATGTGCAAAGCTATTTATAATAAATCAAGAAACTTGAGAATATTAATAATAGTTTTTCATACTTTATTTTTACTTCTAGAGATCTGTTTTCAGGAAATAATCTGAAATCAAATGAAAATTTATACAATAAGCACTATTACTTATGGTAATACAAACCTGGGTTTACCATTTAAAAAAATAGTTAATTATGGTACATCTATATGATTATGATACACTATTTTGCTGTCACTAGTAGCAATGTTTATAGTAAACATAAAAAATGTTTATGTAATACCAAAGTGAACAGAATACAAACTTCCACATATGAATCAGATAAAATAAACTTATATAAATAGGTAGAAATGGAACAAAAACTAATTTGCTAAATATCGGCTCTCTCTAGACAGTGAAATTATGTTGATTTTATTGACATAATTAATTTTTTTCTATTTTTAATTTATTTAAAACAAAGAAGAATAACTTTTGCAATAATAGTTTTAGTGAAATAGTTTTCCAAGCATTTTATTTGAAAGCTTTCATGAAAACAATATTCAGAATTAGTAATTGCTATCAAGGGCACTCATGTAGATTATTGAGAGGAAGAAATGATAGCAGTTAATCCAAGTACAGATAGGAGCAACTGGACGTGAAACCCAATAATTACTATTTTTCAAATAGTTTCTGCTTTTGAATAATTTCAGAATTGCATGTCCCCTCTACTACAACCTTTAGTCATGAGCCTACTCTACTCGAGGCAAAGGTACCAGGTCAGTGGAGTGGTAGGGCCAAAGAAAGGTGGTGCGTGTGCATGTGTGCATGTGTGTTTGCTTCTCCCTTTGGAGTAGACTTTCTGCTGCAAACTGCTTTGTTGTCCCACACACACAACAACTGTCCATTCCACACACATGCATATAGTGCTTTTTTAGAATAAGTTCATGTTAGGGAGGAACAAATGTTCTTAGATATAAAAACATAATGTGGGCTTCTCAGTTCTTCAGTAGAGACTGAAAAAGTAGCAAATATTTGTAAAGGGCAATTTCCACCACCAACTGGCTTGGAAAATAAAGCAAATTTACAGCTTAATCTAAGTATTTTTTAAAAGTCGGACCTTGATTTCATCAATAATAATTTTTGAAATGGGAAGAAGCATATCTAATTATGATTACTGTTGTCACCTCTAAATAAACATGAAAATGTTTTGCTAATAAAAATAATTCTAAAAATAGAGGATGCAACTGGAATACATATGTGAGATCTGTCCAGAAAGCATCCAGACACGTAATATAAAAAAATAGAGGCATTTGTGGCTGGATTTTTTTTCAGGCAGCCCTCATACTTGGGATGATAGCTAATCTAATTCAACACCGTGTAATATAAATGTAATGTAAGTCACATATAACATTTAAACTTTTCTGGTAGCCAAATTAAAAAATTAAGAAGATAGATGTTAACTAGACTTATGATCATTTCACTAGTTAAACAAATATTAAATCATTATGTTGTAGACTTGAAAGTAATATACAATGGTATATGTCAATATACCTCAGTTTGGAAAAAGTAAAACGAAAGAAATGAACGGCATTGATATAATGTACTGATGGAATTGGGCTTTCCTACGTTAGAAATAGAAATTCTATCACTTCTTCCATTAGAATTCCCATATACTGACCTTCACATTCACAGCTACCTATTCCAAGTCAAATCTCCTTGCCTTTCTTGGTAAAGGAACTCCAATTTATTGAGGTAGCAATATGCTCAACTGGTGACCATATTCCCCCACTTCCCCTGCAGATATGTGTGGGATACTCCTTTTGGCTTCCCCTTTTCCTCTTTTCTGCAGCTTTGCATGTAGCTAGGGCACCCACAGCCTATGATACCCTCGGGGTGGCAGCAGTCAGAATGGTTGAGGAGAATGATGGAAGGATCAGGGTCCCTAAAAAGCTCATGGGCCTGCCAAGTCTTACGTTTTTATTTTTTTGAAGGAGAGGGAGTTTTATAGTCAAGGGGGACAAATGAATACCTCCTATGTTTTACTGAGAAAGCATATGTTTCTAAAAATTATGAAATATATTTGCCAGTTTAAGAACCTATGGCTCTAGAAATTATGAAATATATTTATAAATTTGCCAGCCTAAAGAAAACTAGCTAATTGCTTACTTTTTAGTTTCTCTAGAAGTTAAGGTTGCTAAAGGTTAAGAATTTTAATTAATATGAAAAGAAATCAATGTTTTGGTTAAAGAAAGTATAAAGTATGAAAAATGTACTTTTGAAAGAATTAAAAGGAAAGTTGTGGAAAGTTTATAAAATTGGATCTTGAGAAAAAATTTCATGTGTAGTCAAGATGAATAAGAGTAGAATGAATTTAATTAAGTGAATTTAAATATCAAAAGTAAAGTGATGCAAAATTAGAGTTTGATTCTCTCTCTGTTGAAAGGACAAAGTTTCACTGCGATGATTGATCTGCTCCTAATAAGATTATAAGAAGTTTTCTATCTAAAAAGTAAAGATTCTATGTTTTAATCAAAATATTTTTCTGTACTTTATATTGTCTTAATCAGGTCCTTGAATATTTAGAAAAACTAAATTTTCTCAACAGTCAAAACTGAAGTTCTGCTAACAATTATGTAACTCATTTTGTCTTTGCAATTTGTTTTACTGCCACTTTTGTTAAGTGGATAATTAAGCATCGTTTCATAATGATCTGTGATCTTTTTAGTCAAATGTTCAAAACTCTTGATATGTTTGACAAACTTCTCAAAATTCAAATTTTAAATAGAATATTTTCTTGACCAGAAATACCTCACAAGATTTGATCTCTTCTTATAAAAGAAATGGTGAACTAATTAGGCTTAAATGCTAAATTAAATTGCATGGCAAGTACTGTAAAATAAAATGAAGAAAAATTCTATGCTGTTATATAGGTAAATGTTATTTGAAAATCATATGAAATCATATGCAAAAATTATATGAAATTTCTAAAATTCTGATATGTCTTGATATAATGTTTTCAATTGCAATTCTAGTTGTTATCTTAAAATGTTGTGTGTTACAAAAAAGCAAATGTCTTCATTGATTGCATTAATAATCAGATCTTTAACCACGTCGCTTTCAGTTTTTGCTCACTTGTAGGCAGTTCTTGTTTTTCTGTGGTGTTTTTGCAAATACATTTCATCTTTAGAAAGCTTCAATGAGAGGACTCTGACTTATTCTAAATACATGTTTGTGATAAACTTTCAGATTATACCTTTAAACTGGATGGAGATTTGCAAAACTGAGGAAAAGCTGGATTTATAATACTTCTAACAAAAGATGAAGATAAGAATTAATTATATGAGACTGAATGAACCAAGGAGGATGATTATAATTTTTATGACTTTTTCTTTACAATACTGTTGATTTTATTTTAATCTTTTGTTTTGTAGACATAAGGAAACTTTTTCCCTTAAATTACATGTGACTTAGAGCAATTCATCAAATTATACCTTTGGAAACAGAACTAAAACATTTATCTTTTTCTCCTTGCTTGATCCCTCCATAATTTTAAAACTCAGTAAGTATTATTTTCATGGCAATGTGGTCATTTGCATAATTTCAATAAGAATCTTCTCTCTGCAGTAGGACACATTGAAAACTGGTTATATTAACAAGGCTTTGACTGGAATTTTATGTTGGAGAGAGACGTCCATAGATTCAGATATGACCAGACAACTTGAATGGGGGAACTAGACTGACATACGAACACTAATAAAACCCGTGGAAAAACAGGAACCTTGCTTACAAGTTTCCCAGCATCCTTGCCAGACGAGTAAAGAAGGTCACGTTCTGGCAGGTGAGGGAACTTCAGAATATCTCAGGGAGCTTGAGAAGAGAGGGACTGACACAAATCTGAAGGTGTTGCAGGCAGAATCTGGTGGCAAGCATCTAGTTTGGCCTCATAGCCTTAAGAGGCCACGTAAGAACAACAACAACAAAACAGAAACAGACTCAGAAACAGAGAACAAACTGATGGTTGCCAGACAGGAGGGGCTGGGGAAGGTGGGTGGAAGGCGTGAAAGGATTAAGAAATACAAATCTGTAGTTACAAAACAGTCACAGGGATGTAAAGAAAAGCATGAGAAAATAGTCAAAAATGTAATAACTATGTATAGTGCCAGGTATGTACTAGACTAGTGAGGGATGACAGCATAACTTATATAAATGTCTAACCACTATGAGGTATACCTGAAATTAAAATAAAATAAAATAAATTTCAACTGTAACTGAAAAAAGATAATTTTTACATGCATTAAATTAATAAAACTAATAAGAAAGAGACTATTTAAAATTTAATCTGGAGATTCCTTATGAAATATTCCAGCAAAGCTGGATATAAAAGAATCTACATGATCAATTACTATTCTTGTATTTATGTAAATAAACAAGGCAAGTTTATTGACAACTACATTTACTTGCAAACGAGCTTAATTTGGCTATTTATGGTAAAGAAGGGGGTGATCATAGAGAGAAAGATTGTTTTTCAGTATAAACTACAATACACATTTATGAACATTAAATTCTAGTCCTATTAATTTCTTTAAGGTTTTTGTAATTTAACTCAAACTGGACTGTATCCTGAATTCTTCCAGTTTTCTCAAATATTTGGTTGCCAGTTTCTGAACCCCCATTTTCCATTTTCTCCCACCTTTGACTTGGAATCATTGCAAACGAGAACGGCCCTTTTCCCTGAAGCCCGCAGACTGCGGCTAGAGGGCTTGAGAGAAACTTCAGAGAAGTGATGAAAATAGCTCACATTTAGACCATCTTGGCATCTTTTGCAATGTAAAAGGGAAAAAAAAGTGTTTGCCGTAGCACTAACAACATCACCAGGGACGTCCTAACTGAAAACCAGAAAAATCCATGGCATTGTCCCTGCTTGCCCTCACTCCAGACAAAGAAACGTTGAGCCTGACATCTAGAAACCCTTTCTACTGTCAGCTATCCGAGCCCAAACACTGGTTTGTAATTTGCTCTAACCATTCACCTTCGTTTTCCCGTCTTGTTTCTGTACCAATGCTTGTATTAATATCTGCTTGCTTACTCACACAATACAGGCTGAATTAGGGAGCCTGTCTGCATCATCACCTCCGAAATGAGAGTGCTTTAACTGAACAGACCTGTTCTCAGGACTCAGTGATTGGGTAAATGAAATTGGAATAATCTAGCAACTCAGCTTCTGGATTGGAAACTTTGTACTCAAACTTTCAAAGGCAAGACTGATGGGTTTCCCACCCCAAAACATTCCTTTTGGGACATTGGTTTTTCAACTGGTTATTAAGAACCAAATGACTCAGAAAGAACCTTTGGCCCCCCCTCCCTTAGCTGCCTGAAGAAATTCAGATGGAAAAACCTGCCTAAAGGAAGGGAGCCTTGTCATGAGTTACATGTGGCAGACAGAGAAATTTAGCAAAGCCTGTCTGTTGGACTCCTGTCCAGGTCCCTTTGTTTCTGGGTGGCCCAGCAAACATTCATTTACCACATGTTTGTTTGTTTTTTCATCTACCTGCAAATTGCCTATTTCCCTTTGAAATCCCAGACCCTTGACTCCCCCTCCATAGTCCAGAGTGATTTATAGGCCTTAACTCCACAGTATGTTCTGGGGTTCCATACTCCATGGCACCTCTGCATGTACATCTATAACAAAGTTTGAACGTTTTCTCCTGTTATGCTGTTTTGTGTGAAATAACATTTTGACCTTGGACTTCTAGCCTCCAGAACTATGAGAAAATAGTTCTCTGTTGCTTAAGCCAACCACAGTTTGTGGTATTTTATTGTGGCAGTCCTTGAAAACTAACACAATGATAGAGGGACTTTAACTAATTCTTCTTAAAGAAATCTTCAAAAGGTATTTTAGAGATTATCTGGAGAGAGTTTCACAATCAGAGATGGCACCAGAAAGAATGAGTTAATTGTGAACTTTACCTCACTACCTAAGTGACCCAATTGGATGGAGAAGCCACATCTCCTGACCACACGTAATGCACTTTCTCATTAGGCCACTTGTGCTGAATCAGGGGAGCAAAAATCATTAGTAGATTAGGCATCCCAAGGGTTGTCTTCTAATTATCTATTTCCTGGCAGCTAAGAGTCAGATGGTGCTGTTTCTCTTAATTATACGTGAAGATCACTCGGTATGGAGAGAATCGTTTTCCTTTCAGAAGATGTAAAATCGAAGCCATTCTACCTCACTGCTGATCAGACCTGCACCTTTATCCTGGTAGAATCATCATAGCAGAAGCTTACACGAGTATTTATGAAGCACCTACTATCTACAGTGCACTAGCTTCCTCCTTGGGAATTCAAATTATTCCTTCTCTCAGAAAGAATGCATTCACTTATTCAACACATTGCAATTTCATAATGTAACCTTTTTCTAGTCAAATTTTAGTAACTCAGTGATTACAGCAGGATAGAAAAAGTGCATAAAGCACATTCACAGAAGTTGAGCATGAATGGCATCGAAAAGACCAGGAACAGAGAACAGGTTCTGTCATTTGCTATGTGTGTACCTTGGGCAAGTTACTTTAACATGGACTTACTTTCGGCAATTGCAAAACGAAACCACAGATAGTTATCCATTTTTTAGGGTTAATAAAATAAACACGTGTGCAAATCATTAACAGAGTATCTGGCACATACTAAATGCTTCATAAATTATTTTCATTATTTTTATTATTTTAGAGTATATGGATAAGAAGAAGAAAAAAATAAATTACACAAAGAATATTCTTTTGAAAAAAGATGAGAAAATACATACATTTTTATAGTATTGTAGTTACCTTTGTTGAGAATGCAGATAATTTATTTTTCTTTCTACCTTTTTTTGTTTTTCAAATTTCCCATAATCCATAAACATTACTTTTTAGAATAAAAATGGAAATTAATATTATTTTCAAGAGACTTACTGGTTCATATGTTGGTTATTTGGTTATGCTGTTGAGAGGACTGAGATTCCTATACTTTCCAACAGTGTGTCAGCCCTAATCATCTCACAACTCTTGTAACACCGGACATCACTGCTTCCTATAAAGGGTATAGGGTTTCAGTCACAGCCACTGAGACTTGTCACCCAAACCATAGGTTGCCAAATCCTGGTTATAATACTTAATTTTATGGGTAAAAACATGAAGAAGAGATGCTAGATTGTCTTATTGGTTTTTGGTGATCGTGACACTGAATCAAAAGTTTGATACACTCATATGCTTTCTAGTTTGCTGAAGGCATGTGGAATGGAGTTTTGCTATTTCTACAGTATAGTATTATATTTGTCCATGCACATGGAATGAGGAACACTCAGCAAAGACTGACTAGAAAACTAAGGGCATCTTCTGGACTGCCTGAGCTTCTGTTCACCTTTGGAAACTGACATTTAATGTTCCATCCTCAAGGTCTGTCTCTCAGCTATGGTTTTTGCAGTGTTTTTCACAAACATGTTATGATTATAAACTTTCACTATGTGGCACAAATAAATCAAGTGAATGGTCATCACTCTGAATCTGTTCACACATGAAATTTCTACCAGGCATATCAAATGTTGCTAATGGTGGATAAACAAGTCTGTTTAACCTTATTCTGAGGTAAGAGTTACTTTCTTAAAGTCTTAGTCAATTGTTTAATTTTTACTTTAAAATTCTTATTACTATTTAAAAGATAAAATGTTTATTTAGCTTAGATTATGTTGATGCAATAAGGACAGATATGAATGCCCTTCAAAGGGCTTACATCCTTGGCTGAAGCAAGGCTAAGTTTAGACCTTGTTACAGCATCAGGGAGGGAATTAATGTGATAACTGGTGACTGTGGGGAAAATGCATAACCCTAAGGAAGGACAGAAATGGAGTGATGAGCTGATCTAAAGTATTAGAGAAAATGTAGTAAGAAATGGCAAGAAAATAAAACAATTTCAAAAGAGGAGAGCAAGCTGCATGAGAAAACCTTTAGGTGAAATTTGAGAAGTTTTATGAGAATTATAGCATGTGTACTTGTATATTTGGTGCAATATATGTAAAGCTATAAATTATCTGGATACTTCCAATACAAGTCTACCTACAGAGGGCCCTAACCTTATTGAGGATGTGAAATTCTTTCTAATGTAATAGATTACATGGACCCATAAAAGTGAATGGTTATAGTGTCACCATCCTTATAAGCAAATATGTCATTACAAAGCTAAATTTAATAATTGATAGGTTACTACTCACAAGAACCCAGACTTATGTTTGAGATTTTGTAGTTTATACATTTGTGTGTCATGTTGTTATTGTCTAAAGCTGTGCTCAGCCTACCTTGAGTCATGAATGTGTGTGTGCCTCCCTTTGTCTTCCCAACTCCTTCTTGGAGATGTTCAGGGCCTCTAATTTTTAATGCAGATTTTAAAAGGAAAAAAAACAAGATTAGAGGTTGTGTCAGTTATCCATTACTGAGTCTTGGCTCCAAAACCAACCTTTTATACCCTGCTATTGATACTGGAGTTGGATGAACCCTATAAACATTTTATGTCAGCTGGCCTAATGTTAGGCTTTGACAATAGAGGGCACTAGAGGGACATTACTCCAGGAGAGCATTTGGAAGACATTTCTTGAGTTTCCTGTTCTCCATTACTGTTGGTCAGTGGGGAGCCCAGTGGCTCTGCACAGTTGAGCTCCAGCTGTGAGGTCAGCCCACACTTTCCTCATTGGTGAGCTTCCGCAGATAGCTAGAACTAACCTCTCTGGCAAGCATCTTTGCTGTCTGCAGGCTGCATGCTTCCCTTGCAACAACCAGAGCCTGTTTGAAGAGGTCTGAATCTTAGCATGGGAGATGGACAGGGTGAACTCTCCTAGTTCCTAGTACCTTTTTGTTCATACTCTCTCAGCCTATAGGAAGTACCTGATATTTTGCACTTTGCTATTTCTGGACCCTTCACAGTTGTCTTTTACCCATCTTCTACTGCTAACAATTTTTTCATATTAAATTTTTCCATATTACATTTTTCCTTTTCAAATAACATGGATTTTGAAAAATAAAGTTGTCCTATAAATTTTGTGACACAAAACGAAGAGTTTATGAGAAACCAATGCAACTATGCCACATGGAACAGATACAGTGTCAATTCCCTCCTTATTCAGGGTTCTGATAGTTCAATGGAGGACACTTAGCTAAGATTATTAGAAATTTATAAAGATAGAAAAGTTTTAGTTTTATCTACATTCTCTTAATTTAAAATGTAATCTGGAGTGTTTGACAGCTAGCCATGGATAGACTTTTGAGGCATCTATGTGCTCTGAAAATGTTACTCAAAGTAAAATGTTTTCTTAGTTTTATTATATTCTTATAGGGATGTATGTTCCCTAACGTATTAATCATCATTGATCTAAAATCTTTAGTGTTGCATTTGTAGAATGTTATTTACAGATTTATAGAACAGTTTAGAAACAATCAGTGGACTATACTCTTTATGGGGAACATATAATAAAAAATGGTGAGCAAAATGGGGCAATAAAAATAATTATGACACTATTACTATTAGTAATACAATGTTTATAATATCCCAATAGTGATTGTCCATATGTAAAGTAGTTATTATTACTTCTACCTTATAGATGAAGACACTGAAACATGAAGAGGTTAAGTAACTTTGTCCATATACTATAGCTATTGTGTGGTAGGGCTTGGATTAATTTTACTGTCTTCAAAGATCATACTCTTTCTCAACACACAGTGCCTTCATCTATATATTTTCTGTCACATATTCAATACTATGAGTGACACAGACAACTATGTTTATTTTGAGAAATGTATAAAATAGTTAGAGTGATAGGAAAAAACTCTTGCAAAGAAGTAGACTAGAATAAAACATATTGTTTCCCAGAAATACTTAGGTCTCCACATTGAGCTATTGCATAGACCGTTCCCTTGCTTGAACTGTCTTTCTATCACCTTGGGATTATCAAAAAAATGTCTGTCTTCAGTGCTCATATTAAGTTCCCATACTTCTATGACATGGTTCTTGATGACCCATTCTGTGATGTTTTTCTCCTTAACTCTTGTAAACTACCTTTGAAAATTGCCAAGAGTGAGCAGTGAGTGGCTTACGGCAATTGAAAGCACCCTTGGCCTTGCAGGCTGGAGGGCAGCTGGTGTAGTAAGATTAAGAAAGCAGGAAGCTGGTACACCAAATGGGAAATCAGGGCCACTGAAAATAATCAAGTGGTGAAACAAACAAAAAGTACATGCCAGACCATAAAGGCAAGCAATATTCAAAAGTTGGCCAGGAGAAAAGAAAACACATGCAAAGAGACAGCCAAGGTAAAAGTATGAACTTTGAAATCTAAGTTCTGAAATGGTGGTGCAGCGTCTACTGTATAGATGCTGGGGCATAAAAAGACTTAAAGTTTCCTACCTATTAGAGGCAAGTGTCATCAATAGATAACTCAATAACTATATTTTGATGATGATGAATCAAGCACCAAGCTGCATCATGTTGTTTAAATATGAGGTTCACAGCAAGGAAAGCATAATGAACTTGAGAGTTTGAGAGGGGTTCTGAGAAGGTGGTGTCTGAAATGCATTCATGGGAACCCAGAGACTTAGTATATTGGATATGAATACCTTCCCAAAACCATGGTGGATTCTGCTTATGGATGATAGCACCTTCTTCTATCCTGTCTGGACTTGGCCCCATGACTCTTCTTGGCACTATGATCCAGGAAAGTACAGATACCATACTGGAGTTGATATAGTCAGGGGTTGACATGAAGAAGGTTCATGGTACTACACTTTAACCATGGTTCCATTTTTATAATTTTGAAACTTCCCAATTGTTTGCTGTAAACTACTACCTCAAAGACCCTACATAGCCTTCTGAAACCTGGGTTTACCTGCCTGACTTCTAGTTACTTCTGGGCTTCCTTACAAAGCAGCAACTAAAGGTCCCATGGCTGGTACAGGTTGGGGCTCCAGGACCTGGCTCCAACTCTGAGAATCAGCTAAATGTTTTGAGTATCACTCAGGTTTAGGGTATAAACCCTACTTGTAAGCTTGGAGAAGGATGCTTAGTTCAGAGCTGGGTCAGAAAAGAGGTAAAGTCTACGGCCATACCACCCTAAACACTCCCGATCTCGTCTGATCTCAGAAGCTAAGCAGGGTCGGGCCTGGTTAGTACTTGGATGGGAGAAAAGAGGTAAAGAAGAAAGGCAGCTTTGCTGATATAAAAGAAACACAGAATGAAAAGGCTTAAAGGAGTTTATGAATGTAGAGAATTCCAGAATGAGTCAATAATCTATGGCTATCTAGGAAAGAAGAAACACTGGTGAGAAACTATGGGATATAAACTTGCATATGTTGAAAGAGCTAATCATGAAGGATTCAAAACCTAAGCACAAAAGTTTCCATTGACCTTGTAGGAGTACAAGAGCCACTAGTCACAGAGTGCTGAGTTTCTGATGTAGCACTTAATCCCTATGAAGGACTCCCATCCATCTCTTTAAACCCAGAAGGAAGAGCTTGGCAGTAAGATGCCAGACACTGGACACACTGAGAGCCAGGGACCAGTTAGGAGCTCCTGCCAAGATTACAGCCATCTGGGTGCAAGGGGATCAGACTCTTCCCAGACACTCCAATCGCTGCTGCCACCTTTCTTTTTCTTGCCAAAGGCAAGGATTCGGCCCCAAAGTTCTTACATTGCAAGAGACACCCAAGAGAAACTTATCTGGCAATTAGCAAATCACATAGGAACCATTCCTGAAACACCTCATTGGTCTTCAATTCTCAGGTAAGTGGAGCTATTCACAAATCTGTCCAACCTTGTATTTTTTTCCCTTCACTTTGACATGAAAGTCATTCAGGGCCCTAGCAAAAATAGATGTATAATAAAAATGAGTAAAAGCTGATGGTGTAGTGCTTTCTAGGAGAAGAGGAAGAAGACTGTGAATGACACAGCCGTTGACTATATATCTTTGACTTTCCATAGTCCTGAGCATGAAGTATCTCTTAGTATGACGTGTGGACAATAATGTCTGCCCCCGTCTGCCTCTCACAGATGTTTCAGGGACAGAGGAACTAATACAAATGCAGGTCCATCTGTCATCCCTCCATTCACCGCCCTCTGGCATTAGCATCATGATTTGTGGCATTGTCTATAAGACAGCTCTCTGAAACAAGGTGTCTTGAAATGAAGGGATTAGCATTGCTATAATTATTAGAGGAAGAGGAAAAAAAAACAAAAAAAGAACAGGCTCAGCTCATTAGCTGGAAGTTTTGCACAGAAGAACCTGAGTTGATTTCAACTTTCAATTAGGCCCAGTCTTATAAAAATCATTTGAATATTCAAATAGATGGAAAGCATTTGAGGTGAAACTAGCAAGATATTCATATTCCTCTGTACTCTGTGAGTGCGTATGGAAATTGGTACAGGCTTTAAACACTGTGAATTGAGTCAAAAATTCATATTTGCATTATACACATTTGTATTCTCACTATTATTTTTGGCAAACAATTTTTTAATGGGTAAATTTATTTAATGTTTAAATGATGTTTTGATGCTTATAAGAAATTAAATAATTTAATGAATACTTTAAATACAGAAAATAGTTAAGAAAAATATTAACCCTAATAGCAAGATATACAGTTGTCAATAAAATATGGTCTATGCTATACAAAATACAAATTTAAAATATGAAAAGAACATACATATACATAAGAACAATGTTTTCCTCTTTGGCTGGTTGGATATTCTATTCTGTATATTCCAAATGTTTGTCAAGAATACATAAAAATTCATATTTTTAACATTCTAAAAAAGTTTTCTTTAATAACTTCAGTGATGATATCAGAGGAGCTAATGAAACTGGGTACCTTGAAAAAGGAAGTCATAATATTGATTTAAGGGAAAATAATTTTCAGAAAGGATGGCCATTCTATTGTTACTGTTTTTTAATTTTAAAAACATTTTAGTCAGATGATCTTTTAACTAATTTCAATTTTCCCAAAGACAGAAAAGAAGCAACTTGTCTGGAAGCTAATAATTTGAAAATAAATTTTTCAGGGCATGAGAAGTGTACAATATAGAAGCAGGTGATGTGAATGTCAAACTGGTCAAATGACAGTGCAAGATAGCAGGAGTGTTCAGAGAAGACATGATATGCCAGTTGCTTTTTCAAATGACTTCTTCCATCAAGACAAACTATAATTTATCACAGAGCTTACTCACAGAAATGAAACATGATGTCAGGGAAAAGCTAAAGAGATTATAGGCTTCATTAGACACTAGGGTTTTCTCTGAGCAATTTTCATGAGTTTCTGGGTCACAAGAAGGTAAGACAAAGGTTTCTGGACCAGGTGTGTGCGTGCGTGTGTGTGTGTATGTGCATGTGTGTGTGAGTGAATGCAGATGTCAACATGTATGTGACCTCATCTGCAGACTTATCACTGAGTGCATTTTCCTGGCTTCGGAGTTTCAAGAAATAAATAACCACGCTTCAATGAGGTGCGAGTTAACAGAGATGCAGATAAAAGATAAATTTCACAACTCCTCCTATTGTTACTTAATATTCCTGTTACAATCAAGTCCAAAACTGAGCAACATTTTTTTTCAAAATGCTGTATTTTAAAAGAATTTAACAACCTTTAACAAAATCTGGACTAGAAGTGGTCATCAAATTTCCTCAAATGAATGAAATGAATAAGTTTGTAACATATTTACCAAAACTCATTTCATGATTTATAAAGTTTGGAAGTAAACTAATCTTCAGGTTCAGGAAGTAGAACATGAGCTATCTTAAAAGTACTTTTGTTATTTGTTGGGATCATAGAATGCACACACGGTACGTGATTCATTAATTATCTACCTAAGTTGAGAAATAAATATTGGTTTACATGCCAACTTCAGTTGAATGGATAGGTAGAAATTTTACTTCATAACAGACTCTGTGTATTGTGTACTCACTGGGGACCTTGCATTGTGCAACATACATATTTAATCTTCACAATGACACTTTGAGGTTGGTACTATAATGTCCCATTTTACTTATTTAATGTGATTTAATATTATTTAAGATATTTAATGTTCACAGTAACACTTTGAAGTAGATATTGAAAACTGTCCCGTTTCCATTTGAGGGAACTGAGGTTTGGTAACTTGACTAAGGCCCCAGACCTGAGTGAGTGTGGCTTGGGGACTGAAAAACTAAGCAGTCTGTCCACCACGATGTCACTTACAGCGCTGCCAGGAAACTGAGCTAAAGAAGACTGCAAGAATTCTTCTAGGCTGAGTGGAACTTACAAAATTACATTTTGTAACTGTTCAGCAATTTCAGTCAAGAAGATGGGAATATCTTTATAGATGCTTAGTACTGGCCATTGTCTATCCACATTTTTCCTTTCAGTTACATAGAGATAAAGGCACATCAGTGAGCTGACATGGTCAATTAGCTCCAAAGTCAGTCCTGTAACCATAGTCCTTATGTGGTTATTAACCATTTTCTTTTTTTCCCCTTCGATGGAAGAAAAAGTAAATTCACATGAGCGTTTCTATTATGATTTTTTTAAATAAAAATAAAATCATTTTAAGACCTACAATGAAGTAAGTGGGTGAGACTCCAGCTAACACCCAGAAAATCGTATCACTCTCCTTACCTCTAGGAGAGGTGATATAACACTCAAAAAGAAGGGCTCAAAGAGAGCATCATTTCTTATGCAGTGGAAGGTATGAAATTAATCATTTTCAGGAAACTAGCAAGGCAATATATTTCTGATATATTTATATAATAATCTACATTACAGGTACTGTATACAAATCTCAATGGGCCATTCACTTCCTAAGTGTTTATTATATGGTAATGTATTAGCATAGGATGAAAGATTTAAGGAAGAATAGTGAGGTATTTTTATGTCTATTTTAAGCTGTTACTTTTACTGCATTTCGGAATATGGAGAATCATCTTGTAGTCAAATCAAACTATAAAGACTAAATTGAATTATCCTCATGAATTAGCTGTTAAATCTCCAGGGAGTGGGCAGGTCCCACAAGAAATAAATAACAAATTGTAGTAGGGATGCTTCCTGAATGCTGCCTGCTGGAGAGGTTTGTGCTAGACGAAACCATGGCTGGTGCTCCCTGCATCTCAAATCAGATTTTGTAATTTATGGACATTACCATAAACTCACTTCGGCGATGTGTTGATTTCTTGAGTATCCTGCTAAACGCTGAAATCTCAACTTAGTAACTGTGAGGGTCTATGAGCACACAGTCTGAAAAAAGACCTTCTAAAGTTTTTTCTTAGCACAGCAATGACTCAGTGACTTGGAACAGAGATGATTTTTGTAGCCAGTATTGTGTCTTTGGGAAACTTTAAACCTGAGGAAATAAAAACACTTTCTACTTGTAACTAAGAGTGTAAACCATTTCTTCTCACATGGAATTCTAAAGAGAAAAGTACTAAGTGTATGTGCATGTTTGTGTGTATAGTTTCATCACTTAAACAAGGTGATGAAAGCAATTTAAAAAACAGTGTTTATTTTTTTCTTTAAATTGTGCAGGTTAGTGGGTTCCCTGGTGGTGTAGCAGCTAGACTTCAGCGCTCTTACTGCCGTGGCCTGGGTTTGATTCCCAGTCAGGGGAACTATGCAAAAAATAACCAAAAAAGTTGTTTACCTATAAAGTAAAAATTTTCTTGGAATTTTTTTCAAGTACATTAGTGCTAAATGGAATCTTTGTGCCTCATATGAATGACACTACCAATTAAACTCAGAAATAAAGTATGCTAGGAAAGTTTCAGGAAAAATGGTAAGTGCTACAGTAGTTTAAAATCAACAAAATATTTAGTAATGTTGTAGTTAATGATTCTCTCAGAAAAGGAAATAATAAAGCCTGCCAATATTCAGAAATTTATGTTTGGTTTGGTTTTTTTCTCCCTTCTTTCTCCTTTTCTGCCCTGTATCCTCAGTAACTCATCTAGTATATCTCATCATTAAATACATTTTCTAACACAAAACATGTAGTAGATTTCCCTTATGAATGTTGCCACAGGGATCTCAGTTATTTATAGCTAAGACTCAGGCTTTCATCGTTTTGAGGTCCAGTTTAGGGACAAGAAAAGTGAGCAATGTTTACTAACCCTTGCTTTTCAACTCTCTCTGCCATCTCTTTCAGATACGCTGACGGTCATGATGCCGGTCTAAGCTAAACTCTTAGTAGTGTATGGTCCCACTGTGTCAGCATATTAAACTCATTCAAACTTGTATAGTATGAAATATTTCCTGGGAATGGTACTGGGGAATGAATGGGCATGAGTATGCTTTACATCTCCTGAACTAGACTCCAGAAAAATGTGATTGGCAAGCTAGTGCTTAGCTCAATTAGGAGATGGGCAACCTAAGGACATGTGGGTGGGAGAATTGTCATGAGCCAAGGAATAAATAAGTAATGTCACTAGGTCTCTTAGAACCGGAGTCAAGGGACTAATTGCTTCTTAGCATCATCATTGCTCTTCAGAACTAAAGGAGTTGGACATTTGGCACACAACTTTTAAGATGTTGACAACCTTTAACCCAAAGTGATTTTCTTCAAGTAAGCCAGCCTAACACCTTAGAATCCAGTAGCCACTTAAAAATGTATTAATGTGTGGAACACCAAAATATAAAATAGCTATTATAGCTTATACTTTTCGAGGGAGACATAAATATCAAGGTCATTTAAATTACATAGTTTGTCCAGATAATTCAATGACTAGACTGTAAAGAGAATCAGGTTTTGTCAGTCAATAATAGGGTAGCCTACAGTGGTCACAGGTTTTGAAGAATGTCAGTTTAAGAAACTTCTGCTTCTGAAGAGATGACCTAGTATATTTTTTCTTATTTCCACCACTAAGCCCAACGAAAGAAACCCTGGACATTATGTATAAAACAAACCTAAGAAAACTCTGAATGGTAGAGAGCAGAGAGGCAGCATATATAAAAGGATCTTGAGATTTCAGGAACAACAGTGGTGAGTTCCCTAGATGTTTTTTTCCCATATGTATTCTAGACTTATTGCTGAAGGAGCCAGCAGCTCAGAGAGACCAACTGGTGCAAACAGAAAATAAATTTCCCATTTGAGTCCTGCTCTGTCTAATTGGAAGACCAGGAAAGGGACAGCATAGTAAGTCAGAACACCCTTAAACCAAGCACCACAGGAAAAACAACAACAAATAAAAAGAAACTATAAGCCCCACTACTATCCAGGTATGTTATAACAAGACGCTCAGATCCCCTAGTAAAGGTGAGATCACAAAAGACTAAGTAGGGATCCTGGACAATAATACTTGTCAGAAAGTAGCAAGTCTTTCTCTGTGGTATCAATGGAGACCACATGCCTAGTGAAACCTAGATTTCTACCCCAACTCAGCAGTAATGAAGAACTCCACCCACTCCCTGAAGGGATGGTGATGGAGATGGTTTAGTGGAGAGCCAGGACTTTTACTACAGTCTAGTGATAATGAGGGCATCCCTGTCCCCAATATTAACACACACACACACACACACACACACACACACACACACACACACACTATGATGCCACTGGCGGTCACATGGGGAGCAAGACTGAAGTTTTCCTACCTGTCTCAACCAGGGAGGAATCATGAAGAGCTAGTGGAGAGCCAGAGCTCTACTCCCTCTACACCTAATAGTAACAAGCAACTCCCTACCCTTGGGTGTCAATGGAGGCTGAGTGACAAATTTGGATTCTACCCACACCTAGCAGTATTGAGCTAAAAACCCATTTCCCCTCTATTGGAACAATGTCAGAAGAAAACAGATAGAACACAAAATTTAAATAAGACATATCATAACACAATACCTAAAATATCTAGGTTATAATAAAAACTTACCTTTTTATACTAAGAAACAGAAAGATCTCAAATGAATAAAAAGTGTTGTCATCTCAACACTGAGATGACACAGATGTTAGAATTATATGAAAAATATTTTAAGTAGTCATTATAACAAAAACATTTCAAAGAGTAATTATATATTTGAGACAACAAATTAGCAAGTTTCAGTAAGAAAAAATTGAAAAAAATAGAACATGTAAAGAAGAACCAAATTTAATTTTTAGAACTAAAAATTACATCAGTCAAAAAGATGACTGGGTACAGTAATAGAATGAAAGGAATAAGGACAATAATTAATGAACTTGAAGCTTTAGCAATAGAAATTATCCGATTTAGAAAATAAACAGAATAGACCAAGTAGGAGAAAAGTGGGTCAGGGATCTGTAGAATTAAAATAAAATATCTAACATTCATATATGTGGCATTCAGAAAGATGAGAAAGACAGAAGGGCTAAAAATAAAAAAAGACTTAAATACATGGCAGAATACTTTCCAAGTCTGGTGAAATACATAATCCCATAGATTCAAAAAAACTGAGTGAAACCCAAACAGGGTAAACCCAAAGAAATCTATACTATGACACATGAGAGTCAAATTCCTGAAAACTAAAGACAAAGACATGATATTAAAAGCAATGAAAGAGAACTCACGTCTTATCTATATGGGAAACATTTTGAATAACAGTGGATTTTTCACTAGAAACTACCAACACCAGAAGGAAGTGGTCCAACATGTGTTCAGTTCTTAAAGAAATCAACTGCCAACCCAGAATCTTATGTCCAGCAAATATATCTTTCAAGAATAAAAGAGATATCAACTCATTCCAAGATGAAGAAAAAAAGCATTTGTTACCAGAACACACATTCTAAAACTGTGCATAATGATTGGTAGAAAATCAGTTTTGGGGAAGGGTTCATAGCCATGCCCTTACCAATTATCATGTGCTAACGTGATCTAATTTTGAAGTGTCTCTACATTAATGGTGATTCAAACTTAACATTTACTGTTCCATAACTAATGTTTTGTATTTTTTTACTTTACTTGTTTTTTCACCATTACTGATTATCACGTACTCCTCAACAGCCCAGCAGGCACTCCAGGGGTACGCGTACCACTGTTTGGAAACTGATGGTATAAGTTATGTTTGACAGTTGCAAAAATAACACTGACATGCTTATAAATATATAGACATAAAATAGTAATTAAGATGATTATGTGATTAACGGGGACAAGTAAAGAAACAAAAGGAGGTAAAGTTTCTACACATCACTAAATTTAGTGAAATATTACTAAACTGTGGTAAGTATATAGCACAATACCTAAAGAAACCACTGAAAAATAGATTCATTTAATCAATATATTAACATAGAATTAGAAAAATAATTTCAGAAACACACATAATGTGGAGAAAAAAGAAATGAGGGAGGCGTGACAAAAAAACAAATAAAAAACAGAGAACAAACAGAATAAAAACATGCATTTGAGCTTTAATATATCAGTAACTTAACATTTAAATGTAAATTGTAAGTACACCAATTAAAAGACAGAGATTGACAGAGCGAATTATAAAAAATGACTGTGCTATTTACTGTCTACAAGAAACTAAATTCAAGTATAATAATAGAGAGATATTAAATGAAAAAGAATTGAAAAATATATATCATGATGCAAGCATTAATTAAAAGAAATAATAAATGGTTATCTTACTGTCAGATAAAGTAGAATTTAGAGGAAAGAAAGTTGTTATAGACAGAAGAGAAAATTATATACTGATAATATGGCCAATCCACGAGGAAGACATAGCAATCTTCACTATGTACATATTAAACAACAGAGCTGTAAAATATATGAAACAAAAACTGACAGAACTGGAAGGAGAAATAAACAAATCCACAATTGTAGTTGGAAATATCAACAACGTTATTGAGCACCAGTCGTGTGCAAGGAACTCCGCCAGACATTATGAATGCACTAGTGAAAAATTAAAAGGCAATCCTGGCCTTCATGAAACTCATGGTCCATTGGGGAAAACAAATAATAATTAATTAAAAAAATATTTAACTTGTCAGCATGATGAACCCTGCACAGGGAATCTCAAAAATTTAAAACTCTCATTCAAAAAATGTCCTGTCTTAAATACCAGCAGCAAGAAGACAAATATATAGTTTCCAAACTACAGAATTCAATAGAATCTGTGGCTCTATTGTTGGATTTCCCAGAGGTAATAAAGAGAGTCACATTAGCACGGTGCAGGCTGCAAACCCTACCCAAAGCTGTCACACAACACATAGCCAGGGACACGGGATTCTCTAGGCACCTGGAGTGCATGTTTCTCCCAGTAATGCAGTTCACGCTGATCCAGACCTTGCATTTCCTCTCACTCTCCAATTTTGCCTGGGCGACTGATGGGACATCCAAAGGCATACTATAAACATACTGTGATGAGGTTCCAAGGGAAGAATGGGTAAAATAAGACTTACCCCAAAGGGTTACAAACTCTCAAGCTGAAAAAGATGTGTACTTACCACAGTGTAAATCTGATGCTTCCGTCTTTTAGCCAGGTCAATTATGTTTATTCCATTGTAGTAAAGATTTTCCATACATCCATGAAAGTTTTTCTTTAAAAATGTCCCAGGTTTGCCTGGTACTGGAATTCCTCCAAAACTGAGCTTTATGAGGCAGAAACAAACAAACAAACCAAAAACCTTAGTTATATACTCCAAGGAATAGAAATGGAGAGTAATCAAGTGCATTTCAGTAGATTCAATTGTAGGCACAACCCAAGTGGTTCAAATAATTACAGATGTCACTTGATTACACATTTAAAAGGACACTGATTAGGCCACATAAAAATAACTATAATTGATTGCTTTTAAAGAGTTTACCTTACAACAATTTTCACTTCCTTTCTGAACCTTTTTAATACTAAATAAAACAGGAATTTAGAGGAGGGAGAAAATAAAAGAAAATTAACATCTTTATATTTATCTCCGATGCAAATCTCTGAGAGAATATGATGAAACTAAAGCCAAGGGACCAGCAAAATGTACCTCTATGCTGACAAAGAAAGACTTAGTGCATTATTCCCAAAATGCCTAAGTGCAAGTTTTTCCCAAATCATTTTCTATAGAGATATAAAATAGGAAACAATTCAACACAGTGTTTAAAGGAAATAATCAATAAATCATGTGATAGAATCTTACTTAGTTGTCAATAGTGGTCTTAAACATTTGTGGTAAAATGGGAGATCAAAGTAATGTTTATTAAAAATGCAAGCATTATAACTGGGTGTAAATATGATATCAGCAATAAGAAATTGTGCTTACACTATGACTTGGAGGAAATACACTGAGATGGTTAATGATGGTTGTCTCTGCAAAGGATATGGGATGCTAGTTTTCTTTATAACTTTCCTTCCCAGTGAAAATGACTACAAATTGCTTTTGTAATGAAAATATTATTTAAAAACAAACCAGATCTCTTATGAATATCCTTGCGATTACACAAGAGAAGCAAGTTAGTTTCTATAATTATGTTTCTCCGAACACCATTTGATGAGGAACCAAGTTTTATTCACTGCTTTGAAATATTACCTTCAGCATTTACTTAAACTGTAATGGAAATATGGGTGTATTTCAGGAGGATGTGTTCTCCCAATCAGGATGCCTTCTGCTTTGATAATTAGCTACTGCTAGTTGTCTATTTTTTCCCTGTTAAGTTCCATACCAATTTAAAAAATTGTTTCTTTTTTTTTTAATTCATTTTTATTGTTAGACTTATTGGGGTGACATCTGTCAGCAAGGACCACACAGGTCTCAGGCACACAACTCCACAGCGCATTGTAAACTTGTTGTATAATAAATTCACCACCTAATGTGACTTCTCTTTCCATCACCTTATATTTAGCTTCCCCCGCCTCCTCTCCCACTCCCTCCCCTTTCTCCCCACCCTAACCCACTTGTCCCCAAATAAACATTAAACTATTGATTGTGTCCATGGGTTGTTTGTTCATTTCTTTTTTTCTTTGCTTTCAGTTTTATATTCCGCATATGAGTGAAATCATGTTTCTTTATACACAGTAAGATATAATGATGATCATTTCTGCTGCCCAATTCTACTTACTATTCTACCACTTTCAAGTAGAATTGGGCAGCAGAAATTATAATCTGTTAAGATGATTATTAGCTATTTTGCCCATTTTAAAGTTTCATTTTAGAATAATTTTAAAATAGCCTGTTTAAATTTTGATTGAGAATTTATTATTTTCATTAGTACATTTACTGGGAGAACAATAGATATGTTTAATATTTCATCTTTCTATATAAGAACTGTGTCTTTCTATTTTCAAAAAATTTTTAATGAGGCCATTTAAGTAAGGTTAGCATGTTCTTTCCCTAGTTCACATATTCATCATTAAATTAATTCATTTATTTATTTGCTGGTTTGAAATGAGAAATGAGTGCTCAATTTTATCAGCGGGCTTTTCAAAAATTCCTGTGACAGAATACAGGATATTTTATGCTTAATCTAATGCTGGGTTGAATCATAAATAGATCATAAATTAATATATTATCTTTGATTGAGTCATACTTGTATTTCATTTACCTTAAAATATATGTGCTCATATTTTAAGTTGTAAACAAGTTTAAGATCTAGTTTTCTTTTTTTTCAAGTATTTATATCAAGTCATGATTTGTCTCTAAGAAAAACTATATGGTGATGGAAAAAGAACTGACTCTAGGTGGTGAACACTTAATGAAAAACACAGATGATTACTGTAGAACTGTACACCCAGAACCTATGTAAGTTTTACTAACCAATGTCACCCTAATAAATTCAACGATAAGAAAAACAAAAACTAAAGGAGTTTTATCTTTGATTCTAAGAATGGTTTATATTTTGGGAAATACTCTTTGAAAAACATCAATAAATTTATTACTTCCATAAACATTTTGTGAAATATTCGATAACTTCTAAGATTTCCTTGTTGATTTATTGCAGTATTTAAATATTTTCAATTTGTGTCATTTGCATTAAAAAAGATTAATTTCTGTTTTGTAAATTGTTTGCCTAAATCAAATGTGTAATGTAAAATATAATTAAATATTTGTTATTTTTATTTATGTGTTAGAAGACTATTTTACTAGAGCCGTTTTAGGTTCATAGCAAAATAGAAAGAAAGGTACAGAGATTTCCTTTACCCTCTGCCCTCACGTGTCCATAGCCTCACTCGTTGCTGACATGCCCCACCCGAGTGGTACATTTGTTAAAATTTATGAAACTACATTGACACATCATAATTCAAAGCCCATAGTTTGAACAGCTCACTCTTGGTGTTGTACATTCTATGGATTTGAACAAGTGTATAATACCATGTATTCACCGTTGTTGTATCATATAAAATACTTTCACTGCAATAAAAATCCTCTGTGTTCTACCAATTCATCCCTATCTGCAGAACCCCATCGTGGGAACCACTGCTCTTTATAATGTCTCCATAGTTTTGCCCTTTCCAAGATATCATACAGTTGTAATCATACAGTATATAGCCTTCTCTAGTAGATTCTTCCAGTTGGTAATATAAATTTAAGTTTTTTAAGCCGTGTCTTTTGGTGACTTGATAGCTCATTTCTTTTTAGTGCTGAATAGTAGTCCCTTGTCTGGATGCAAGGAGCAACCCCTCCCCTAGAAAAAGAAATGATCTTTTGGAGGGCGGGCCCCTTGTTGTAAAGGCTTTCCTCTCTAGGTGAGTGTTCTAGGAACCCATCTGCATCAGTGTGCCAGCTGGCATTGTTGTGAGAGGCTGCCTTGGTTTTGGGGGAATTTTTCTGGGGACTCTTTCAACGTGTTTGCCCACTTCATGACGGGTGATTTACATGAACAATGTGAGACATGACAATGTACCTGCCCACACCAAGCTGAATATTCAGTAGTTTTTGATCAAAAACGGCATGACCCCATACCTGCCTTTCCTATTCACCCTATTGGCCCTGAGTAATTTTTTTTGTTTTCCAGATGAAGAAAATTCTTCCAAGAGAAATGTTTTGCTGATGTGGAAGAGGTAAACAAAAAATAGCAGAAATGCTAAAAGGCATCAAAATCAACAAGTTCAAAAACTGTATTGAGCAGTGGAAAATGTGTGTTGATAAGTGTATTGCATCCAATGGAAAGTATAAAACCTTGAAAGTAACTAAAATTTAAACATGAAAGAATAAATACAAAAATTTTTATAAACACATTTCAGTTTTTTGTGCCCCGACCATGTATCACAGTTTATTTATTCACTCACCTCATCTTTCAGTTTTGGCAGCTATGAATAAAGCTGCTATAAACATCTGTATGCATATTTCTGTGGACATATGTTCTTATTTATGTTTTATAATTTTAATTATACAATTATAATTTTATTATTTTCGTTCATACACTGGCCAGTTCTGGGTGGTGAGCATACAATGCAACACATAGACAATGTATTGTAGAATTGTACACCTGAAACCTACATAATTTTTAACCAATGTCACCCAATAAATTAAAAAGAAAAACTTTCTAAACTTGCAAGAATGTTTTTAACACTCAATTTCTCTGAGCTGTGATTTAGAAAAATGTTTGTCACAGGCCAATACTTTAAAAAGAAGGGAAGGGAAAAAAACACTTCTTTTTTTAAATAGCAAAAATAGTGTTTAAAGGAGTTGAGAAAGGCAAATAGTATGGAGGATACTGTGTATTAGAAAATTACAATTTTTCATCACGTTAAGGAGAACAAAATTCCTTTCTAGTATAAGAACAGGATACTTGGAGAAATTTAGTGGAGACAATGTTAGACAGGAGCGGAAAGCTGCTCTTCGGTTCTCTCTGGGACATTGAAACTTGACAAGATTTGGGTGGGTGTGGATAGAGGTCACAGAGATTTTGGAAAACACAGTTATTTCCACTCTGATTCTCATAGCAGTGATGGCCATAGAACTGTTAGAGATGCATAATGTTCATCCCAGCCCCAGAGCAAAACTGCTGGAAGGGAGATGCATTAGCAACAGTAAAGGAAGTGGCAACATCCAGAAGTGCAGGAAAGTTGCTCAGAATGACTGGGCCACTCCAGCTTAGCGTGAGGCAGGCTGCTGAGGTCCTCCTGTCCGCCACCAACCTGCGAGAGCACGACGGAGAAATACAGGTGAAGCAAGGCTCCCAGTAAGTGTATGAAGAGCTGGTAGCTGGATTAGAGGTCAGAGAGAGTCCCAGTAACTAGACCGCACAGCCATGAGGCCATGGGAACCACAGAAGTTGACCCCAATTCCCATGATTCCCCTAACACAAAACAATACCCAAGTCCCCAGCCAGTGACCGACTCAGGGAAAAGAAAATTAGAAAGGGAAAGAGAAAAATTCAATACAACCCACATTTACACAATAGTACACTAAGTTTTAAATTGGTGTAAACTAGTTAACTACCATTCATTATCAAGGTTAGATTCTTCTGCCATTGGAAAAAGCAAGCATATCAGGAGAAAAGAAGCAAATTTGTATTTGCATGTGAGTGTAGATTGTTATCCTGCTTTGCATTTTAAATATTTCAAGCAGTGAGAATTTGAGATTATGATTGTATTAATGAATTACAGATTTAGTTCATTATCAGATAAGTCAAAATGAAAAATTTTGCTTTATATTGACAAGAGAAAAAATCAGATATGTCCTACATTAAATGACAGTAGGCTGCAGACTAGGAGAGAGAACTACAGGCAGAAACCAAAAGAAGACAGCACACATTCCTGAAGGGGAGTGAAAACTTCCAGTCAGCTTCCAGGCTGCTATTGGAGTTATTAGCCAGAAGCATAACCACTCCCACACACCACAGCATCGTGCTTACTCATGAACTTCCCAGGCCATTGCCCACAGCCAGTCCATAAGCAGTAAATACCTCTTCCTCATGGACTGTGAACATACAAGTACATTTGTGGATGCATGTCAGTATCCATCTTTCCCTTTTCTCCAATGAAATGTCAAAAGCACCATGTCAGGAGCTTCTCTGAGACGTACGCAAACACAGATCTGTCTTGTACTTTCTGTGGGATCTTGAGCAAAACCTCACTCTTTGTGATTCATTCATATATATAAAATGTGGATAATGCTAATATTTCTTTTACATAAATAACTTTGCTTGACTAGGGTAATATGAAAATTAAAGAATTTCTAACCCTGAAGCATGTGGACTGGATCCTAGCACACACTGTCTGGGCTGACAGTATCCGTCTCACTGGCAGTGCTACATGGCTTCTCGGCCTTTCAGCTGAGATCCAGTGTAGTGACCTGCAGCCACGTTAAGTTAAGAGGTTCCTCCGAAATGGATTGTGTGGTTGGTCCCATGACCGGTGATTTCTGAGTAAGAAGTACGTGGATAGTAAATTAATATTTACAGTCCAAAGGTTGCAATATTTCTTATTGATATTTTACAGAAATAGCAATTAAACTGTAATGATTGTTTTTGAATTAATATGCACACTTTTTCCCAATGTCCTGTAGAAAATTTGTTCTGGTCTTTAGAAAGCTGGAACTAAACATGTTGTGTGCTCCTTTGAAAAGGCGCATTGGTCATTTCTCGCTTTGTATTTATATTGAAAGAAAAAGAAATTGAAAGAAGCCTCAATGTAATTGCATGATCACTGTCTATTTTCAATGGTTTTTCTTTCAAATTTAAGAAATCTATTAATTATACAATTAAACATAAAATTGTATATTACTTGTTCTAGAAGAAGGAAGATTATTTTCTGTTCATGTACTTCTGCGTTCCTTTTATTCAGTCATCATTTTAACAAGTCTTGTTTTACTTTTGTTTGTTTATTGGCTTGTCTGATTTTCTAAATTTCTATCTTAAAATTATGGAAGTCCTTTTCAATTACTTTAATTTCTGTGTTGTACAAACTGTTTTTATTGCCTCACATTTTATTATTGTGTTTATAATTAATTACCCATGTATTTTCTTTAAATTTTAATGAATGTGTTGAATAAATCTTTACTATTAAGCCAAACCTGGCTGTATTTTACGAACCTCTTCACTCACTAATTTCATTGTTCAGGATGCTGGTGATGATTTTTGCCTTTCTATTCAGGCTGTGGACTATTTCATAATGAGACCGATATTGATGATATTAAATAGAGATTATATTTCAGGGGGCATCACCTGTATGAAGTCACCTAAAGGCCGTCAGAATAAGAATCACAGAACTGGAAACCTAGCTTCCATTAAATCATGAGCTTTTCCGTTGCTGGACAGATTAAACTTGCCTGAGGCTTCCAACCAAAGTGTCTTATCCAGAGATTTTTTTAGTTAGTATTAGTCAAACACTATTTTGTAATCTATTGTCAACTTTCAGAAACAATTGCAAAAGCCAATTCTAATTGTTTTATTTATTTATTTATTTTTTTACTTTTTGTTTTTTATTTTTTTTATTTATTTATTTTTTAATTCATTTTTATTGTTAGACTTATTGGGGTGACATCTGTTAGCAAGGATTACATAGGTTTCAGGCATACAATTCTACAGTGCATTGTCAACTTGATGTATAATAAGTTCACCACCTAATGTGACTTCTCTTTCCATCACCTTATATTTAGCTTCCCCCCCTCCTCTCCCACCCCCTCC